>BMAO01014000.1:0-20473 GCA_019973975.1 Trichonephila clavata
AGCCTGTTCATGTTGTTAAGGTCGTCAAACACATTCCTCCTCCAATACCCGTAATTAAATACGTCAAACTGTACCACTCGACTCATGTTGGACATGGTTATGGTCATGGATACGGGCATGGACATGGATGGTAGAAAGAGACGATAGTTACCCAAAAAGATCATTAAGAGAAGCAGGTTTTAATCTATTACAGCTAAAATAGAATCAATCTAAAATAGTTGAAATTTTAAGTTTGATTAGTTTATTTATTTATTTTTCTATTTCGTTTCATCTACTCCCATTAATATAGTTGTCCAGGATTTTTTAAATAGTAACTCCTTAATTTTACAAAATGAAAGTGCAATTAAAAAAATAAATTTGCTTTATTAGTTTTCAGCTATGAAACTGAAATGAACTATGCAGAACGTATTTCTAAATAGAAATCGTGAATAAAAATTATATTTTTTAAAATGCAATTTCTTAAACTTATGCAGTTTTCTTAGCACAGACATTTTAAGCAGACAAAACATATTTTATCCTCGTTTCCAATACTTGTTTCATAATATCCCCAGCAGTTTATTAATTTAGTAATTTTAAAAGTAATTCAAGATTAAATTTTCAATAGAACTCAAAATTGTTAATTGCTATGTTTGAATTATGCATATACTACATACATTTGCATTCCCACTCACAAATATTTAATTCATGTCATTTCCTCTTTCTTGTTTAACTTTATTAGAAGTGGAGTGTTTTAATCCTATGTGCATTGTAATTACATATTGTAACCTTTTATTTTTGAAATAATACAAGAAAAAGAAGTCTTGTAAATTGTGATAACATTCTGTCAAAAAGTATAAAGTACTACGAAAATGTTTCCAAACAGTAAATAAACAAAAACCTATATATTATATCTAGACAAAGACAATATTTATTTCATTTGCTACAAAGTAAGTCTATTTTTAATTCCTATCAGTCTTGGAACAATGAATTCTTCTCCTTAATCCGAATACGGTAAGTCCTGTGAACAATCATTTCAAACACACTACTTATTGCTACATTAGGTTTGCAGAAAAAGATGTATGATCCTTTTCATTTCGATGCGTCATCTGATTCTTCTGCTAACCTGAAAGCATCGTTCAAGTGACACAACACGCCCATTTCTATACTTCAGTGGATCACTTGACCCAAGTCATTGATGTCAAAGCATTTTTCCACAGAAGGAATCCCATATCTCTAGTATTGGGCTGTCTTTTATAGCACACAATTGTTTTCTTTCTTTTTTCATTATTTAGCTGATAACAACAGTAGCTACACAGGAGTTTTTCGAAAGTCCACCGTTCTGGTACCAATACGCCGCCAAACATATTATTTGGATTTTTCGATTTTCGGTGAAAAAACTTTTTTATTAATGATTAGTACTAATTATTGAACAAGTAATCAGTATTAATTATAAATAATACTTATTTAAATTTACGTACTATACACACAGAATTTTATAATGAATCGGAAAAAAATCAAGGGCTATGGGAGGTCCGCACCGAGGCACCACAGATAAGAAATATCTAGTCTAATGTATGATAAAATAATTTTACGATAATGTCTAATTATTTCAAGGTCAAAAGAAAATTCAATAGTTTTGTTTTAAACATTTGCAATTTTGTCTTTTCGCAGGTCGCCTTCATCTTCCATCCCGAAGATACTTTTTGCCATTTTTCTATTTATGTGTTTTTATGTACATATTAATTAGACTTAAATGTGTATAAAGAGATTTACAGTACAAACTTAGTATGTACATTTATGTAAGGTAGAATTTGTACAACTAGAGAGATTATATATTGTTTAAATAAATTGGTACCACAAAAAACTATTCGTGTTAAATTATTTTTGATTTTAAGCAATTAATCAACTTTTTTCATGGGAATTGAATACTTAACATTTTCCAAAATTACATTTATGTATGAAAAATATGGAAATTCTATCAATATTACGAATGGTAAAGCAATCAGAAACAATGTTTTTCGGAGTACGTTTTAAGAAAAAAAAATTCTTATATGAACATTTTATAACTCTCTTAAAAATTATTCGAATACCAACAAATTAAATAATCAACAATCAATTTACAAGCTAAGTACAATATTACATTATCAACTCAGATAAAGCGACTTGAATTTCTTTTATCATGAAATTGATTATTCAATTTTGAAAAGTATGAGACTGTCGAAGTACCAACTTAGATACATAATTAAAAACTCAACATAGTTTTACTGGAAAAATTTTTTACCATCAAATTTGTGAATTAATTCTACGAGTCCAATGATTATCTTAAGTGTGAGACTAAGCATCTAATAAAATTCAAAATATATTTTCTCTTGGATAAATAAATAATATTACATTCAATGGTCTGCAGTCATAGTTTGAAAATTCAATTCTCTTATGAACTCCTTTGCATTTTTCAATCGATTCTACTTTAATAATTTAGATATAGATTAAAAATAGGACACAAATTATTTTAGTCTTCGTTCACAAGAATAGCCGTAAACACACACATGGCACAAAGTAACGACTCTCTGCAACCCTCGAAAGAATAAAAGAACAAATTAAAATGCATTTAATATATTTAATAAAAAAATATTTTATTTAATTTTATGTTACTTAATAAAAGTTTTCACCAAGCTTCAAATTGAATTTATATAAAAAAACACATACTTAAAAAATCCAAACTAAAAAATAGTAGTATGTAAAAGAGAATTAAAACATTCTTATATCTCTTATTTACAGTTTTAAGATGGCAAAAACACTAAAATTAATTCACATTACTTTTACAAATGAAGCAAAGTCGTACGCAAAAGTAAAGACTTTATATTTATTCCATATTAGAGATGTATCCCAAAGATCTGCATAAATTCTAATCACATGAACAGAACGTCTTAAGACTCTTTGAGGCCAGAAAAGATTTTTGTGGCCCTGGGCCCCTATGCAAAAGTAGGCTCTACCGAAATTCTAAAAGTAGACTGCATTGTCTAATACTCGTTCAAACGGTCATTTGAAACAAATAAATAGGCACGACAAACTATCTCAAAAACCTAGGCACAAACCGCTCGGTCGATGGCTATATTTCGACTTTATGAGTTGCATGATTGTTTATGATATTAGACCTAAGCCTGGACATGGACACTGGTCATGCACATGATGCAGACTTACCACTTTTGTCAGTTGACATGCAGTTTGAAATCCACTGTTTTTCGGAGAATATGTACGAGAATAATATATGAGCATTAAAAATTATCCGGATCATGATCTTATAAGACATAATTGAGAACGACACGAGGCCCCACCTAGGGCGAGGCCCTGGGCCCGGACCCAGTTGCCCATGCCTTCAGACGTCTCTGCACATGAATCCTAAGCATAATCTAGAAATTAAATGTATATTTATTTGATCATTATCTTAAACCATTTATAGCTACTTTATTTCATTTTAGGGATAAACTCCAGCATTAATATGAAATTAAGTTTTCTTGAGATCTGAAAAGGCAATGGTGACCGGCGTTGTGGTGTAGTGGATAAGAGTCTTATGAAGACCCTCTGTGCAGAGGGGCTGATGCACGTTAAATTGATCACGGTTCAAAGTTCTCTCTTTGGCATGGTGTGCAAACTTGGAGAATGCAGTGCCAGCTTTTGCGTAATTCCCTGTAGGAATTCCTAGAAAGTAAAGACAAAGATTTAAATTGAAAAAAGTGACATAAATTAGACGACTAGCTTATTTTCATATTTTGTAAAGGGTCTATTCATGAGTAGCTGACTAATCCTATTGGAGAAAAACCACCTCTTTAAGTATTATTATATCGAAAACTTTCTCCCGAAGATGCGTTTATGTAAATCATGGCTTATATTTAAGCATTAACTTTTAGGTTCGAGAGAGAGAGAGAGGTTAGAGAGATAGAAGTCAGTTATTAACGTAATGTAGTAGATAGCTAGTCAAGAGTGACTCGTCGATTAATTACTTAATATTTAAGATTGATAATTGACTTTTAGTCAATAAGATATTTGAATCAGAACCATGTCGACCAGAAATCGATTATCCGAGAAAGGAATTATGATTATTTAGAACGTAGGTTACCAAAAGTTTACAAGAGTAAGTGATTCAACTCATAATTAAATATCTCATCTAACTCTCTTTTGCTCAATATAAGTGCATTTCCTTCCCTGGTCATTTGAATTCATTGATAGAACAATAAAATACATTTGTTTAGATTAAGGCCCAACACTGATGAATGTCAGGAAACATCCATCCCCCAATTGAACCGTTTGAGTGGCCAAAAATGCAGAAGAGAGCGATCGCGCTTCTCTTTTATCTTTGTACCGAAAATGGGATCACGCTGCCGTTGGTTTAGCATAAACTGAGAGCAATTGTACTCATATCAATTGCATGTTTTACTCATTTCATTCAATATTGGCGATTTAATAATAATTAAAATAAAACACAGTGGTAAGCAGGGAGGCCAGGGATAACTAGGCCTCGCCATGGATGGGGGCCTCGTTTCTTTCTCCCTCTATCTTAATAAGATCATGATCAGGATAAATGAATGATTAAATATTATTCCCGTACATATTCTCCGAAAAACAGGTCATTCAAACTGCATGTCACGAGGATCGTTGTCAATCACTAGGCCTATACCACAAGCAATCATTCAATTCATTCAGTCGATATGCGGCCATTGGTTGAACCGATTGTGCCCAAATTTTTGAGTCGTATTTTTTACAAATACCTTTCGAACGAGTATTTGACACCTCGTGCTATAGATTGTTTACTTTTAAAGATCTCAGGTTGGGCTTAAGACCAGGGCTAACTGGGCCCAAGGTCTCACGGGGTAGCTTTTATTTTTTATCGCAAATTTACATCGACATTTCGTTGATCTGAGAAAAGTTTTAAGCTCTTCTTTCGTTATCTCATGGTGCCAGGAAACCAATTATAGCCTCAATCACATTTCCTTTTATTTCACGGGCACCTCATTGGCACCAGAGTTTTCAAACGATACTACTAGTATCCGATAGGATTGAGGTCAGGGCGGTTTCCTGGCGAGGACAACAATGGTATTTAGTCAAGAAGCAATGATATCAAATAAAAGAGTAGATTCGACACCTAGAAAGAGATGTGTGACGAGAAGGGGTCTTTCCTACATTAAAATTGTAAGACAGGTGGGTGGTTCGGTGACTACATCTGGAGACAGAAAGTTTTGTTTAAGATGTGAGGAGACAAATTTAATAAAAAACAAATCCGGAAAAGGCCGAAAAAGGTGCAACACATTTGTTGATGACAGAAGAACAAAATGCTACGTTACCAAGATAAAGAATGTCATTAATGGTCATCGGAATTTATCTGAATGATGCTGGTGTTTCTGTCAAAAACAATCAGGAGAAGATTAGAAGATGTTGGACTAAGAGTGGAATTCCACGAAAAAAGCCTTAACTCAACTTTCAGCAGCGATAAAAAAAATTACAGTGTCATGGAACACATTAATTATTCAAATGATTAGTAGTTACAAATTATACGGAGGGATGAAACTAAGATACCGTTATTCCGTAGCGATGGCCGAAAATGCGTACGAAGTAGAATAGTAGAAATGCTACATCCTGACTGCATCCAGGCATCTAGGTACCCACAATTTTATGATTTTGTCATGCATATAGCAGATGGTATAGGTCACCTTCATAATATCTAGCTTCTGTGAAGGCCGTATATGTTCCCTACCTCTGATTAATTTTTTTTCGATTTCGGAATGAATCCTGAAATTTTAAAGTTTTCGTACTCCTTCGGAAAATGCAATAATTTTTCTAAGAAAAATTATGTTTTAATTTTCCCAGCTTTTCTTATATTATTTCCGCGAGAAAGATAAGATACCGAAATCTAACAGGACTAATACTGCGTTGGAGGTGTTCAAAAAAGTAATAATTTTTACGTTAAATATCAGAGACATTAAAAAAGAATCAGGTCTTTCCGTATATTAAAATATAATATTGCATAAATTTGTCTCTTTCAGAAAAATAATAGTTGTCTGCTAATTTTCAACACAAACGCACACATAAATGTAAAATATCAAACATAATCAAAATAATCAGATCCTTTTGACCTTTGAAGCCAAAAAGTAAGAACAGCTCGAGATCCATTTCTAAAATTAAAAAAATAATAGGCAGAACTACCACGTTAGATGTTCATTTTAACACGCTTTTTATAAGTTTCACTTGCATGTAACGGAATCTTGGAACTCGATTTTCACTCACTTAAAAAGGTCAGATTAATTCGAAATTTTGCACACTTGTCAAGACCCGATGACAATACAATAATTTCATAATTTTGTTCCATTGTCCTCATCAGGATCGTCAGGAATCACGATAATCAGATTTGGCGACAATTAAATATATCACTTCCAGATTTGGCAACTTATTGCACATACAATTTTCAGATTTGGCGACTAATTCGATATAACATTTCCAGATTTGGCGACTAATTCCAGATTTAGTGACGACTAAAAGAAAAAGGTGTAACCCTACAGCGAGTGTTTTTAATTAATACACACTTGTGGTATATAAAAATAAAACAAACAAAAAAAGTGTTCTGTATGTGAGAAAGTGGAGAGTGGGTGTGAGCTATCAATTTCTTACTATAATATAAACATTTGTCTGAAAATGAAAATAAAAAAAAATAGGCTCTGATGTGAAAAAATAATTTATGTTCTTACTGCTAAATATTTTTTATTTTTATAAAGCAATATCTCTCTAGAATACGAATATAATGATACGAATTAACATAAAAGCAACACGTTTAAAAAGTGAGAATACAATTGACACTTAATATTACCATGTTTTTATTAACTCGCTTTCTTTAATGTCTTTCCAGGTGGAATTTTGTAATTGATTTTAAACTGTGTGACTTTCCGATGAGCTAAAGACTTGAAATTTGGACCATATCTCAGAAGTGGATGTCAATGCATGAAAATGGGAAAAAAGAAGGGGAGAAAAAACGAAAAGGAGAATTTTATACTTTTTAGTCCGTTATAAAAACATGTGGTACATTAATTTTTTTTAATTCGAACTTTTTTTTCATCTTACCACACATTTTATTTGTTTGACCTGTTCTTTTGAGATGGAATCTAATATAACGATACGGGATTCACCCGAGGCCCCGTAAAAAGAGAGAATAAATACACTTCAGACCCTTTAATTAAAATCCATTGAAGAGCAAGACTTATTCCAGAAGTCACGTAATTATGGCTCCAAATGTCAAACTCAAGGATAAATTCAACAATGAAAAAATGACAGTTTAAAAAAACTAAAAACACGCTGTTATTTTAGATCGAACTAAAAAATGAAAAATAAATTATAATTTAAAAAAACTAAAGAACACGCTTTTATACTGAATCGAACTAAAAAGTAAAAAAATAATTCTTAATATAAGAATAAAATGATGAACGAGAAAATTAATGTCATTGGGGTAAGAGCGTGGGGTGCAATTTCGGAATTGAAAGAAGTTAGAGACTATAACAATTGATATATTTATAGAACACCCACGCTTTTACCCCAATGACATTAATTTTCTCATTCATCATTTTATTCTTATATTAAGAATTATTTTTTTACTTTTTAGTTCGATTCAGTATAAAAGCGTGTTCTTTAGTTTTTTTAAATTATAATTTATTTTCACATGGTATCAATTACAAATTATAGAAAGAAGTTCAGCGGAAGGCTAAAAATAGCTTTCAATGCAAACATTAAAAAATAAATACCAGTAAATGTTTTTATAAAGATGGCTCTTTCCTTCGTCCAAATTATTCTAATAACTGCGATCCGAAATCTATCGTCGCAATCAAAAGGAACGCACGGTAAAGGAAGAAAAAAGTGTTTATATTGCACACTCGGTCCACTTCTCAATGTTTCTTTGTACGGAAATTTGAATGAATAAAATAAAAGAAGGAAGAAAAAAATGCATGTTTTTGTTAGGCGTGGCGTCACCGTCGTATCCCAATAGAGCACTTACAAATAGCGCCAGACGGCAAGTTACACATAAATCAAGGGAGCCATGTTCCAATGCCTAATAAGGACGTTAGTACGGTTATTAACGGCTTTCGACGACAAATTTCAATTAGATTCAAGCGTACGTACAAATCGTAAATCGAAAACGGTTCTTTAAAAAAGAACCACCACACACATTCTCACTTCTTTTACTTCTGTATTACTGAATGCTTGCAAAAATTTGATGTGATTTTTTTCTTGTTTAATTCTAAATAAAATACCGGAGTTATGAACAATAGCACAAACTCAGAACAAAGAGAAAGTGTTTTCTTTTTTTCTAAATGAAGGTGATTAATTATTAAAAATGCTAAACAGAAATAAATATTTTGTTGCAGAAACTAATTTCCTTTTTTGTCGAAACATTTCAAAAACATTTGAAGATATATTTTATAGCGCCTCGCTCCTTCACTCCCCCTCCCTCACCCCAAAAGTTTGAAACGATAGAACTAGCATATGCTTAAAATTAGATAACTTCTTCCCGATTATCCAAAAATTTCTCAAAAATTCAGTTCTAAATTAAATATTTTTTAACAAGAACTTAAACTTTTGGAAAAAAACATTACTTTTACCAATTTGTTTTTGAAACTATAAAAATTTTGAAATAAATTTGATTTAAATTTATTTAATTCTTCGCAAAAATCATTTTTAAGAATGATATTGCTTATTATACTTAGAATATCGCAACTTTTTTGTATGTTTTCCTTGAATGTAGATTTGAAAAATATTGTAAACTATTATAATAAAAGCGGAATGATTCATTCTGAAATATATTTATTATGTTCAAAACTTCCGCAAAAATTCTTCTCTAACTTTTGATATGACCAGTTCTGTCCATGTAATTTACATAGGCCATTCAAAGCTTAAGTTTGTTCATACTTAAGATGTTATTTTAAATTAAAACTTTTTTTTGGTGAACCCTTTGTCTTTTGTTGAAGTATTTTTAGCGAAACGGGAAAAAATAATTAATAATTGATTAAGTGTTAAATTGCTTCTACCTCTAAAAAATGTACTTCATCTTATCCTTCAACTAAATTACCAGACTAAAATATCCAAATTGCTATGAATAGTTGATCAAGGAAATTTAAAAAGCAAATTTCCTTCAAGGAGGAAATAATTTTTTTAAAAAGTAGAATAACATAAACACTGTGTTCAGTTTATATTAGAAAGAAAGAGAAAATTAAAAAATATAATAATAACAAATAAACTGTAATCTTCTACGTTTCCATTTTTAACGAATAAAAACATTGACTGATTCTTTTTTTTATGAGAGATGACGTGTTTCTTTTTGTAAATTCCAATTTTTCAAAACATCTCTCAAGGGCGTGATGAAGTTCCGAAATAACGAACTGTATTTTGAACTTCCAATTTCTATGCTTACTTTAATAGTTCACCGATGATTATTTTAATAAAAGATTCTTAAAACTTTTATTTTGAGAAACACTTAGATATCAAAAACAGTTTTATTTTAATTTCGATTTTGCTTAATTTTTTATTCACTCTTGGTGCTTTCCCAATTTCTTTCGTTCTTTAAAATATTCTGAGCATAAACATCGGAAATTGCGTTATCGTAGTACAGTTGTTTTTAAATGGCAATACCCAGGGACGTCTTAAGGCATGGGCCAACTGGGCCCGGGCCCAGGGTCTAACCCTTGGTGGGGGCCTCGTTTCGTTCCCGACTCTATCTCAATAAGATCATGATCAGTATAGTTTTAATAATCAAATATTATTCCCGTACATGTTCTTCGAAAAACAGGGAATTTCAAACTGCATTTCAACTGGCAAAAGTGGTAAGACTGTATTAGTATCTGACGATCGTTGCCCTGTATATTCCAAGGCCTAATACCATAAACAATTATTTAACTCATTAAGTTGAAATGTGGCCATTGGTCGAGTCGGTTGGCGCCTTGATTTTTGAGATTGTGAGTCGTGAACATTTATTGTTTCAAATTACCGTTTGAACGATTATTCGACAATGCATACTATATACAGTCTACTTTTGAAGATCTTAAGTAGGGCTTCTTTTATATGGAGGCCCATGGCCTCAAAGAGTCTTAAGACGTCCCCGGCAATACCTAATATTTTCCATTTGAAGTTTCCTCCTAGGAAAAATCCGATCATAATATTCCATAAACATACTGATACTACATTAACAAGAATTATATTCTAGAAGGCAAAGTTTTGCATTTAGGACTCTAATGTGAAATGTAATCCAATAAAATCTATTTTTTTTTTGTTTAGAAATACATAATCTATGAGCAATTGTGTTTTCGCATATTATATATAATTTATTTCTCTTAAAAATCAAGCTTGCTCTTTTATCAAAGGGAGAAAAGGCATGTATATAAGTAATTAGTTAAAAGTAATGTAAGGCTGCTTATTGAGCTTGTTACCGGAGATATAAAAAAAAAGTATTCATGTTTTAATAGTATATATATTTCAATTTCACTACCCTAAAAAGTGACATTTTAAAACATTTGCTTGGAATTATTTCCTTTTTGATTCCATCGCTTAATTTGCCTACGCTTTAATGCTAAACAATTTTTCAGCTTCACTCGATAAAATGAAAAACAACAACATTAATAGTAATAGTATCTTAATTTAAAGGACATATATTAATTAATGGATTTATGTGTAATATTCTATGAATCGGTAAATATTGAATTCTGAATTATATTATTGTATTTTCTTAAGATATTACAGATGATAAATTTAAAAATGTTTCAAATATTTTTTTAATGTTCTGCAACCTCGATCTTCTTCACTTTATTGGGCTCTACGTTTTAGCCTTATTATCAGCCTCACAAATAATAACTAATTAGGAAGTATTATAGCAAAAGAACAATGGAAATTTTTTGTATATATATAATTAACAGGGGCGTAGAGAGAGAGAGTTAACGCTGTAGCAATCCTTAGGGGCCTAAAATGTGTAAAGAGGCAGCAAAAGAGGGCCTTCAAGACATTTAGATACAGAGCCCACTCAGAACTAGCTGCTCCAGTGATAATCAATAGTCATATGCTAAGCTACCATAAATCTAATCTATCTGTTTATCTCTCCCCCTCTTTTCTCTCTCTCTCTCTCTATAACATGCCAGTGGATGTGATGTAAATATACGAGAAACGAAAGGCCACAGTGTCATTAAATCAGCATGATCCAGAGACGGTTATCAGAGTTTAAACATGGTCTACTTGGAAGAGATCTGGCGATCACGCCTGCCAGAAAAAGTGTAGGAGAAAAACGAAGACAAGTAGTAGAAAGACATACCATGTGCGGCCGGACATTATCCTGCAGAAACGTAAGCTCATAGACCGTGAAGAGAAAGGCATCACTACGGGGGTGTAGAATCTAGTTGGTATACTACTGTTCTGTGAAGTTGTAACGAATAGGTATCGACGATCAAATGAAATTGCACCCCACATCATAAATCCTGGTTATCGGGTTGTTTTGCGGATGACAGCCAGGTGAGTATCTCTGTTGTTCTGAACATCCCCAGATCCCGTTTTTTGCTGTCATCGGGGCTCAATCCGAAGCATGATTCGTTGCTGAAATTCCAGGTCAAATGTATCCGACAACACTGCAAGCACACTTGATGATATGGAATAATGAGGGGAACTTTCATCATCCCGATCAAAGCGTTCTCTGATTCCCCTGTCGATAATTATAGTCACGGTTTGTCGCATTGTTGATAAAGATGCTTCAAGGGCTACGAATGGTAATCAAACGATTAAGTTCTGTCGTTTCTTTCAGTCGACCGCTACCTTCTTCGCGCTCTGTACGACCATGGTTCATCTATTCTTGTCAATATCGTCAAATAATCGCAACGTTTCGAGCTAAATTTCTAGCGATACTGCAATTAATTCCGAAATTAATCCTGACTTTAATTATCCAAATTTATAACAGAAAGTCTGTTTTACTCGTAAGCTTGTATATTCCCTATACTTAATTTTGTTAATGCGTGTAGGTACTCAAATTCATCTTTATTTCAAAAGTATTCATGAAAAGTATATCAGAGAGACTTGTGAGAAGTCAGTTTCTTAAAACTATCTAGATCGAGTTCTTCATTTTGTTTATAGTAAAAATAACTTAAATTTGTAACAATTGTTTGATTCTTTATCCTCATGGATTTTCTTAAATTGAAGAGAAGAAAGGAAAAAAAAAGAAAAAAAGAAGGAAAAAAAAGCTGAGTAATCGCGATAAATTGGGAATTAAAAGGCTTAATATTTATTTTAAGCAATTTATATCAATTTGGTACCTATACAGTTTTTCCTGTCATTCAGATATTTTTGAACAGGAAGTTTAAACGTATATAATCAACTTATTTGAATATAATTCATATTTTCCTTCCAATTTTTGAGACAATAGCTTCATTACATTTATCTGTGATCAATTACACAAAACCAATAATATTTTCATCCGTAACAATATATCATTAAAAATATGTTCTGTTACTTTTGCTGTGGAGTGTTTATTTCTTGTCAATACATGATGTCATTTATGTAAATAAGTGAACAATGTTGGAAATCATTTTAAGGAGCATCTTTCCATGGAGAAATTTTCGTCAGATTCTCTAGCCTTGTTCCCATCAAGTTTTGGATGGATACTTAGTGGATCTCGATCACACGCAACAGTTTCTTTCAATCCTACAGTTCATAGTATAAATGTGGATACTTTAACTCATGAATTAGACAATATGGTGCGAAATTTTTGGAACTTAGAGAGCATTGGCATACAACCTATACAAGAGAAATTAAGATTAAGCACTCACAACGCTGAACTTTTAACTAACTTTCATCAATCTTTCAAAATCATTGATGGTAGACGAGTTGTTCATTTACCTTGGAAACCAGAAGTTCAACTTACTTCGAGCAATTATGATACCGCAATCCACCGTTTTAATTCTTGGACAAGAAGAATACACACAAATAGAGAATTGAAACTAAAGTATGCTAAACAGATGCAAGATTATATTGATAAAAAACAAGTCGAAGCCGTCTTAAAAGATACACAAAATGAAGTACGATTATTTTATTTGCCCCATCACGCTGTAAAAAAGATTACAAATGAAGGAATCAAGTGGCGTATAGTTTTTGATGCTTCCTCTCACTCTCCTGGTCATCCATCTTTGAACGATGCTCTCGAAGCTGGACCAAATCTTCTACCTGACATCTTGGCCATGTTATTGAGATTTCGACTATCTAAAATAGCAATTACTAGCGATGGAAGTCAGGCATTTCTTCAACTGATACTAGCAGATGAAGACAGAGACGCAATACATTATGCCCAAAATGGCATAACATGGCGTTTCATAGCCCCACGCGCGGCTTGGTGGGGAGGCTGGTGGGAGCGCCTAATAGGTATTGTCAAACAATGTCTGCGAAAGGTACTCGGACGAGCCCTTCTAGACGAGGAAAGTCTGTCCACTGTCCTCATTGGAATAGAAGCCGCTCTGAATAGTCGACCATTAGTCTACGAAGAGGAAAGTGATGACAACTCAGCAGCTTTAACACCAGCTCATTTCTTGACGGGACGAAAACTAACAGCCATTCCATCCAGGCTAGAAAACACAAGGCTTACTAAAATCTACAAGCAGCAGCAGGACTTACTCGACTGTTTTTGGAAAAAATGGTCGAAAGAATATCTTCTTCAACTACGATCCTTCCATCAAGTTCGAAACAAGGACAGTGCCATTAACATACGAGTTGGAGATATTGTGCTTCTGCAAGAAGACATCCGACCACGGCACATGTGGAAGAAAGCTAGAGTGATGAACCTACATCAGGGACGCGACGGGAAGATAAGATCCTGCGAGCTGAGAGTTAATGGAAGAAATGTACCCCCCCCCCCTGTACAACTGGTTATCCCTCTCGAGATTGACCAGGGTGGGGAGGATGTTGGGAACGAGATTAAATGTAAAGTTTAACTGCCCTTTTGTGGCAACTGTAGAAAAGTAATGGAAAAAACCTCTGTCAATAAAGATCAATTCAGTCTAATTCAATACTTGCAAACTGTAATAACACCGTACATTGTTTTCTCGTTCAAAAGCATAGCTGTAAAACCGACATCTACGTAAACCTATTTTGAAAAAATATCAGAACATCTCCACAGCATAATAACCGCTTTTCCTTCTTACCTTTATAATAAGAATAAGAAGCAGACAAAACACAATGATTTACTTTTCCTTTTATTTCAGAAATATTGAGATAAAATCATGAAAAACGAAAGATATCGATTTTAAATTATGTGTAAGTGATTTGAATATGTTTTGGTTCTGTGTGATTTCATAAATTCTTTAAGACTTATATAAAAGAGTTAAGTGCACACACACACACACATATGAATAAAGGTATCCGACTACCCTAAACTTGTAAATTTTGTCAAAAATTGACTATTGTTTTTATGATTTTATTTTATAGGCCATTTTATTAGCTTTATAAAAATACCAATTTTATTATTTTCCATTCACTAGAACAAAAACACTACAAGTGTTTTAGTAAAAGCAGATGTGTCATTACTTTAAGCAAGATGTCATACTTTAATACGCGTTTCACTCGAAATGAGTTTTTTTGAAAATACTCAAAGGGGCCAGCGATCGCTAAAAAAGTTTTGAAAATAATTAACTGAATTTTTTTTGTGTATGTTCTGCATAATAGTAAAAGTGTTTTAACCTTCAAATTTATCAATCACTGTTTTATTACAAAATTTACAGTCCCTTATGTTAATATAATCACTGTTTTTTTAAAGCAATTTCATATAATAACTAAGATTAAGTGCTCTAGTTTTTGTAAAAATTAAAATATCTCTTATCCTGAAGGTCATTTCAAAAATGAATAACAACACATCAGAGTTGAAAAATTGAAAATTTCTCCATAAACTTTTGGTAGAAAATGGGCCGCGTTTAGGTTATTTTTTGTAAATTTTTAAAAGTTTTTTTCCTATTTAAGTAATAATAATTTCTTTTTCTCTTCTCAATTTTAGCATATTTTTCTTAAAATGTACTAAAGAAATCTAAAAACAACAAAAAATTCCCGTACCTCCATTTAAAAAAAAAAAATTGTCGCAAGTAATCGGATACCTTAAGGCTCCCATCAACCTGCTGTTTTGAATTTGAGATCATAATATTATCCTGTTGAAATTCTATTTTCCTCTTCAAACCTAGCCTACCGTACGATTCAAATGCAATAAAATGCATCCAAAAGAGCAAAGAAATATAATGAAGGCTTCTCCGGAATTACATTTTCCCTGTGATTTCCGAAAATATTTGTAAGCATATTTTTATGATTCATTCGTGGGTTTCAAATCTAAATTAAATATCAGAGGAAAACCATCATATTTTGCTCTTTCATATATATTACACTAAAGCATTAATATCGATGCAATAGGTTTGAAGAGGAAGGTAGAAATTTTACAGGATTAATTAACATTGTGCTCATGAATTCAAAATAGCCAGTAAATGAAAACCTTCTGTTTTATACAGGGTGTCCCAAAAGTCCCGCATAAACTCTGCACAGCTAGATTCTTCGCTGGGAGTACATAAAAACTGCCCAAAGAAGCATTCCTGTACGATCCATAGTTTACGAGAGAAAAAACAACAACAACGAAAAACAAAGTATGACGTCACTTCCGGTGCAAGAAAAAAACACTTTATTGGACATATCAACAACAGTATTTGCATATCTTTCCAGACGATAATGTTTAAAGCGTTCGTCGCGCATGTCGCGTCATGCATGCGCGCGCCGTGGAATGACGTTAAGCCGCCGTTGAACTGGTATTTAAAAAGCTGCATCTTGCAGCTACCGGTAGTCTTCGTATGGTGGTTATGTATTCCGTTCGTGACTACTGCGACATGTACTTGAGACATGCCTTGTGACTACTGCGACATGCCATCTCAAGGAACTGGTGTATCCAGACGTTGTGATAACTCAAATGGACTTAGTTGCTCGTCTGCATGCTGCTTGTACTTCGGTGGACCCCACCATGCTGCGACGTGTGATGACAGCCATTCCACGGCGTGCTTAAGCCTGCCTCGACATGCACGGTGGACATTTTGAACATCTGCCTTAAATTGTGCATATACTGCTGTTGATATGTTCAATAAAGTGTTTTTTCTTGCACCGGGGAAGTGACGTCATACTTCGTTTTTCGTATTTTCCTCGTAAAGTATGGATCGTACAGGAACGCTTCTTTGGGCAGTTTTTATGTACTCCCTACGAGGAATTTAGCTGTACAGAGTTTATGCGGTCGTTTTGGGACACCCTGTATATTGATTTGATTAGTTTATTCTAATCTCTTGCTTGCGCATTGTAATAGAAATTCGTTTGTATTTAAAATATTGCTAATTTTGATTCAAAACAGTTGTAGATACTGCAATATCTTTTTTTTTTTTAACTTTTTAACTTCATAATTTTCCATAGTTTCCTAGGAATGTATTGGATTTTATCATATAAGGAGATAATATAAAAGTGGTATGTAAAAAAGGATAAAAGTTCTCTATAAAATAATACCAGTAAATGGTTCAAGTTCCTTAAAAATCATTTTAAGGATCAACAGTTTAATCGATAATTTTGAAATACATGAACAGAGTATGAGTGCTCCTATCCACAAAAACATTTACAGTTACAATCTATATAAATAAGAGAGCGGTGTTATACAAAAAAAGACTCAGATATATGAAATTTCGCAAGATTAGACTGTAGGGGATAATAATGAAATCGAAGAAATATTTTCAAAATTCACCTTAGATTTTTTTTTTTTAAATTCAATTTTGGAGCGATTTTTTATATCTCTGGAGATATGATATCGAGTCTACCTTTGAATGCAAAAAATTATTCCTCACGTAGCTTTTTGGAAATCGTTACATATATTCATTATTATTATAATTATTCAATTATTTGTTTTTGAATAAAATATCCTAGAGAAATCTTTCAACAGTTGCATTTTAGTTTTGGAAACATGGTTTGTATTTCCATTCTGTCTTTGTATTATTGATGTGTAACATCTTTACTCTCGGTTGCTGGATATTTTTTGGAGTGATTTCGTGAAAAGGGACGGAAATGCGTAACAGGAAGTCGGGGGAAGCGCGCGCTGTTTGATTTGACCAATTCAGCGCCTTGGGTGTGTCTCTTCGCTAGCCTCATCTCAGGGTCCAACTCTACTAGCAATTAAGACGCCCGCCTATGGCACACACCAGCAAGTCTTATTAGACTTCATCCAGAATAAACTTGTGATTATTACGCTAAAATGTGTAAGTCTCAGGGCTCGTTGTGTTTGAAACCTCAGGATATATTTATATATGTGTAAACTATATATTTAAAAAAAAAATTATATTTCCTGGTAAGAGTCTGACAAAGCTCATCATTCTTTAAAAAAAAATAGGAGTAAGTAATATGGAATTATTTGAATAAATATTTAAGTGCTTATCATTTCATACTTTGAGGTTAATTCCTCGCTGTCAATAAAATATTTTTAATTGTGATTAAAAAAGATTTCTCGATTAAAAAAAAAACTAATTAAGTAAACGGGTATTTTTGATTTTCTCTTATATTTCTAATTTTTAAGCATGGCAATGGCAACTTTTTCAGGCAATGGCAACTTTCATTCCTTCCCTGCGGGAAGGGCACGACAACAACAAGCATGCGCTTGACGATGTTTCTTCGCTACCCTCGTCTGGGGGTCCAACTGTAGTAGCAATTAAGACGCCCGCCTACCGCACATACCAGCAAGTCTTGTCATTTTGGTGGTCGCATACATTTCTCCGAATCAGTTTAAAAAATTAAAGATTTCCTGCATTTTGTACTTTTACCGTATACCGAAGGTGGTTCTGCTCTTTTCTTTTTTTTTTTTTTTAAACTATCACTCGCTTCCCATGATTTTGAGGTGATTTTAACGTTAACTTCAGTTTGCCAGAAGCTGAGCCGCTCATAGCTTTTCTGAAAGATGAACTCAAGCACGAAATGAACACTAATCGAAATGTTTCGACAACTAACAGTGGTACTGTTATTGACGCCGTTTTTCAACGATCTTTAAATTCTTTGAAATTACAAGTATATGTGTCATACTTTAGTTTTCATAAATCTATTGTCTCCGCTCTTCCCCAAATTGAACAATAATAAATATTTTTGATAAAAAACTGCATTACTCCTTGTGTTAATGAAATAAAATTTTCTTTAAAGATATAATTATTCGATAGAAAATTATTTCCAGTCATAACTGATTCATTTCTTTCAGGATTAAAGTCACTATTGCGTATTTACCACGATAAAAAGTCAGATGTTACACATCATATGCGACTACTGTAAGACTCGTTTCTTTTTTTTTGAAAAAGCTAAACCTATTTTGATTTTTTAAAAATCCTAAGCTAAATATATTTCATTTCGAAGCAAATTTTATATCTATCTGTTACCCGTTTTGGCTGCGATTGTACCAAGTAAGTCATAGGCGGCCAGTAGTTTTCTACCCAAGGCGGTTGAAAACAAGAAATATGAAGGGGGGAGGGAGGCTGACACTTGAATTAATTGAATAAAGTACAGTTAAATGCATTAGGAAAAAAAGTTCAAAGTGATTAAATAACAAGAAATGTTCCATATATAGAAAGCGGTGTTGAAAATATGAACGTCAGCTGAAAAGAACAGAATATGATGAATTTATAATGCTGAAAGAAAAAAAAGAATTTAAATAACAAAGGTAGCAGTAAAAATTTCAAATTAGTAAGCAAACTTTTGAAGCCGAAAAAAAAAGTAACTATTAAGTAAAAAAAGAATAATGATTTTGATAAATTATGAATTAAATTCCCCAAGTATCCCTTTTGAAATAAAATACCAATCAACCCAATCAACAAAGCTTATTATTTTTCAGAATTTACTGAAAAATAAATTTTTTTAACAAGTGGCGTGCGATGTAGCTTTCAAATCTTGCTAGTCAATTGTATTCAGCTAAGAAAGATTTGAGGTGACTTCAGGTTCATTCTATAGCATTTATTTAAGCGCCGGTTTCAGAATTAAGAAATTCACGCGAATTATTAGCGTCAAATTTTAAAAGTCGTTTCGTTCAAGATTTTCAACAATCCGTTCCTGGTTCGTTTCATGATTCGATAAAGCGGAGAAATGCTCTCTCCGATTTGTCATGTATTGCAACCATAAACAGCGGCCTGATTCACGCTCTTTATCACCACAACACCCAATGTACTTCAACAAAATGACTCCGATTATATTTTTTCTCAGTTTTTCTCTCTTTAATTTCCGTGACCGAGGTAGCCTAGTGGTTATGGTCATGAACTCGTGGCCTTCGTATTATGAGTTCAAACTATAGTGTGCTACCGAAGATGCCTAAGCTAACTTTTTAGGCTTTATTTGTTTCAAGTCAATTATTTCAGTGCTGAAACTCACTATGGCTATCACTTTTCTATTATAATTTGTACTCCTATTTCCATTAATTTGTTTCTATTTAGATTTGTAACATGTTTATTTGTTGTTTTAATTTAAAATGTATTTGTGTCAATTTTTTTTTTTTTTTTTTGTAGATCAAAATGCAGATCGACAAAAATTATTTAAAAGATGGGCCTTCATTTAAAAAAAAATCATATTTTTAGGTATGTTGTTTGCCTTAAGTTTGGTACTCTTTAAAAATGTTATAATTGCTACTAGTTAGAAGATTATAAAGGTTTATGTTTGAAAATTTAATCCATAATAACAACGGCTAGTATGTAATAATGTGAATAACACTAACATTGAATTTATCAAGTAAAAATGGTAATATGCTCTATTCGAGATGTTAAGATATTTTCATAACTCTTGAGAGAAAAGATTCATTCCAGAGCCAAAATAATAGTTAATATTTTTACATAAAAAAGTTCAATTTAGAAGTTTTATGTAATTTTACTTTCTAAATTGATCCATAAATCACTTAAAATAATTGGATGAGGATGAAAGGAGAAAGTATATTCTGAGCTTTTTTTTAAATAAATATTTTTCTTTTGTTATTATTCAGAAGTTATCATGTCATTCAAAAGTTATCGATAGCTTTTTATCTTCGATCCATTAACGTTAATTCTCTTAGAAATTTATGGATTTCTACTTATGAAAAATATTGCACTGTCTAGTAAATTATCTAGTATTACACTAATAGTGATTATCTTAATTAGCACAAATATGTGATATAAAAGATAGTAATGTTACATAATTTCTACTTTTCTGGTTTATAGTTTAATATAATTGTAACGCGCTAGTACCATATTGATTGGAAATTAAAGTAAAATTAAAATAACATGTAAGTTCGTCTTTTTTTTTTGTTGTTTCTAGTTCGTTGATAAAGACTGTATTATATGTTATAATCCTTAGTTTATCATCGAGCATTTTTATTTTGAGTTGATTACGGTCAATGTGATCACCAACTGCATATTAATTAGGCTGTGATTATAAGCAAATACTCAATATT
>BMAO01014001.1:0-43149 GCA_019973975.1 Trichonephila clavata
ATCTTGAAGACATCAGGCTGTGACAGCCATTATATGACGTCACGAAAGGAGGGAAGACTTTTCTAGCGCACTCGCTTTGTGAGGAATAAAGCTCAGGACATTTATTTCTTTTCAGGTCATAGACTAATATTTCCACATTTATTGATTTTTTTAGTTCTCACTTGGAATATTTTCCGATGAAAGTTATGTATTAAAACGCTAGAATGATGTCTAATATTTTCCCGGAAATATCACTCGTGAAAGGCTCATAACAGTAGAAGAAAATCTAAGGAAAAAAAAACTGACTCAATGTAAAATAATTTCTACCAGATAAAATAAAAAAAACTTTACTTGCAAAGAAAATAATTTCAATCAAATAAAACATAAAAAGAAACATTTACTTAAAGAAAATATGAAAAGTAAAAAACCATTAGAGGCATATTATGAAAAAATGCATGCAAAAATATATACAAATATAGAAATGACAAACAGTTTTAGACACCACAGTAAGTATAAAGCAAAAATAGAGATTCTGGATTATATGTTAAAAAAAATATATATTAATTAAAATAATTCATTCATTCAATATTCAAAAATATAAAATAATTTCAATGAATTAAAATATAAAAAAAGAAACATTTACTTGCAAAGAAATATGAAAATAAGCATTAGAGGCATATTATTATATAAAAAACTGAATGCAAAAATATATACAAATATAAGAAATGACGCAAACAGTTTAAGACATCATAGTAATTATATAGCAAATATAGATTTTAGATTATACACTAAATATATATATATACACTAGTTAAATACACTTACCTATAAATAATCTTGGGGAAAAAAAACCTTTTCATGGAATATTCATTAATGAGGCAACATACTGATAAGGTTCAAATTTGGAATCTTTTGCAATTGTGATGACATTATTGAAACTATTAATTACATTATTTTTATGCATTAAAATTAAATATATGCTACGGTAAAAACAACTAAAAATCAAACAAAAGTTTTGAAATTAAAAAAAATAACATTTTACATACTTTGAATGCTAAAATCTTTATGAAAATAATTTAAACAAATAACGAAAATAAATGGAATTTTCTTCAAATAATGTAAACAATTAAACATGTTCATAAAATGTATAAAGCATAAAAAAAAATTAATTACTAGGATATGCATGCACAATGAATAATATTCGAATCGATAATTGAAGATTTAAATAAAGCAGAAAAATATAAAATAATTTAATTGGCCTTAAATTTCTTTATTTTCGGTTATCCTTGACGGTTAAAATTTCTTCACTGCGCTTTTTTTGAATAATTATTTAAACATATATTCCCGAATGTAAAGAATATTTTTTTAAAATATGAAATGCAGGTATGTTACAATTCACACAAGGTGAATGAAACGAATGCAAGACATTCCACAACTCGTGTAATTCCAGATATGCTTGTAAAAGCAAGATAACTGGCAATGAACTTTAAGAAACTTTGATTCAAATGTTTTCGATATTAGCAAATTAAAAATGAAATATTGCGTTGAAATGACTTTCATAACAATATCCTGTGGGCATTTTTAAACCTCCTCTATCCAGAAGTCTCAAATATTTTGTCTCTTCGACAGTTTCTGAGTCGAAATTAATCTGTTTGTCTAAAACAAATGTATATTTGCAATCGGAGCATTCAAATTTTATATTGTGCACGCAATAACCCGCTATGTACATTAAAACTTGATACTCCTCTATTGAAATATCATCTGATTTATTTGTAGTGTTTAATATTTCTTTGAAATCCTTAATATCTACTTTAACATTAAATATCTCACCTGAATGATTAGAAATTAAATTTTTTAGTGAAATAGTACCATATTTATTCCGAGTGCAAAGTTAACACACTTTTAATGCGCAACTTCTTTTCAGCTTGCAAAATTTCTTGCACAGTAACATGATAATTTGATCCGGACATTTGTCTGTATTGCCCAAATCTAGCTTCTAAATTATCAGTTTGGAACTTTCCAGTTAAAACATATTTGAAATTCTGCTCCATCAAAAGATACTTTATTAGTTCTGGGATGGTATTTACTGTATGTCTCAAAGCAAAAAATGTTTCCTCGCTGAAACAACCTTCTCGTTTATTTTGTTTTAAATTTTTCCAGCAGTCCAGCCACTGAACAAATTTTGAAAAAAAAGTGAATCTATCATCATCTATTGACGGAAAAGGAACACTGTTTTTCAATCTAAGATTTTGACACTTAGTTGGATTTTTAATATTCATTATTTGCCAGAAATATAAAATATGTTTGATGAATATTGCAGTGTCCCTAAACATTTCTGGGTAGCCTAATTTATCTTGTAATATATTAAGCGCAGTCACATTGCTTTCTTCAAAAACTTTTAAAACTAATTTAACATTTTGTTTTTCAAAATTTGTTGGTTTCAAAGCTTTTAAACATAATTTAGGAGCTAATTTAACAATATTGCTCATTTCTTCGTTATAAATTTTAAATAATGATGAAAAAGATGCTTTTCGGATTTGAGAAAATTCTGAAGGATCAGGATACATTAAAGAAGAATCAGCATCTTTCTGATTCAACCAATTATTTCGTATAGATTTGATAAGATGTACTGAATCAAAAATAAGATGCAATTTTTTTGTATTATTAGCTGGATTCTGAATAACACTCTTTATGGTACCATTACACAATTTAGAAAAACAATTTATATTTACTCTGTTATTATCACTTATAATACAAACAACTGAAAAACCTACCTTTTCCATTAGTGACAACACTTCTAAAGTCATAGAATGCAAATCTTCAGCATTCATGTTCTTTACAGGGTTCAATGATACTATTTCTTTATTTTTACTCAATAAAGAAGAGTATAAAAAACATTGAATTGTAGTAGCTGCATCTCCTTTCTCTCTCTGTAAGTCCTACAATTTTATTACACTTATATGTAATCGCTGATTTGATGAAAATTTCATCAATTTGTAGTATTACGTGTTTCTCGTGGTCTTTGCGTTCTTTACATCTACCTCGTAGATAATTTTCATTCGCCAAAGTTGACAAACCTGGAGTAACATTTAATCCAGATGCAACTCTCTGACTGTCAAACTTGGAAGAATTATATTCCCCTTATCCCTTACATAGGAATAGCATGCAGTAGATTTAATGTACATGCAGAAAGAAAAAACCATTAAATTACTGCTATACTTACGGCCATGTTTATTTTGTATTTAATAATTTCATTTGCTCTAAAATAAAATTTGCCGCCTCAAAATTTTCAATTACATTCAATGTACTTCTCCCAAGATTGAATAGCCATAACATGATCAGGAATAGAATTAATAGAACAGATTTCCTCAAAGACATTTACTGTATTAAGAATATTTAGCAATTCACTGAAATATGTTAATCTAGGAGGATTATTAAGAATTTTTCCAATAGAAGGTATATTTAATTGACGATTGTTATTAAATATAACTATAGAGAGATCTGTATTTATTTTCAGGGATTTTAAAATAGAGGACAATTTTTCACAATTAATAAAAAGAAATGTTATGCAACTTTCACAATCATGTTTTAGAACATTATTTTTAGATAAGAAATCAGATATAGGATTTTCTCGCATTACCAGATTTTCTTTTAAATATTCAAAACTGGTAATTTCGTCTTTCTTAATAAAATTAGTCAACAGTTGTTCGTCTAATTGTTTCATTTTTTCCTTTCGTTGAATTGTCACTGAGCGTTCTTTAATTGTTTCATTCAAATAGGATGGACAATCAGGCATTATCTGATAATTTTGGATACACTCTAGGTATTTCAATAATAGTACCAGTCTTGTCTGTAATTTTATCTGTTCTTACAATGAAAGATTCAGGGAAATGTTTAATGCACACTACACTATTGTTAGTGTTTTTAAAATCCCTTGGAATTTTCTTTTTCCAAGTTTGTAACAACTGTTCATCTTTTGGGAAACGAAGCACTGAAACGTAGGGCTGCCCTGGTTTATTAGAGGTACAATTTGGTACACAACAATAACGAGGCATTTTTTATAAAATGTGTCCAGCTTTAGGTTAAGTAATGAAAAAAGTTTTAAGATAACTAAGATTTGACAATAAAAAAATATAACATTAAACTCTAACTTTTCATATAAAACAAAATATCTTAATTTACAAATAATTAAGGATGTTGGTACATAAGCATCAATTTATGATACCATGTCCTCACGAAGAAAAGAACAAATTCAATAATAACACAACAGTAAAGTTACACAATATAAATATCGTACCTTTCTTTATGGTATATAAAGGAGTAATCCTGAATGGTAAAGTTATCCTGAACTTCATGAAAAAACAGTAAAGTTATCCTGAAAAAACACACTTCGGAACAGATATTAACTTTATCACCATACAAGATGAAAGCGCAAGGAGAAATCGTGGGTCCCGCCAAAACAAAATATCGTTCCCTCCTTTGGACATGTGACATGAGCTAGCTCTCTGACTGGCGAAGCCTTCTTATTTAGAAAGCCTTGCTCTGGTTGAGGGGATGTAAAAGACAAATATTTTCCTTTTTGAACTTGAAATTTGGCTAGTATCTTTCTTTTTTTTAGAAGAAATCTATTAAGAATGGGTTTTATGGAAAATCGACTTCCAAAGGGGGGGGGGGTAAATTTAAAACAAGTAATATAAAAAAAAAATTTTAAGTCAATTCCTACTTTGAACGAATGAATAGAAAGTATTTTATGAACAATTGAAGATATATATATACATAGTGAGAGAGCGAACAGATAGTAGGAATTGGATAAAAGAGCATGATTTGTCTGCATTGTTGTAACAATACACACCTGGTTTGGCTAGTTTCGCTGAAAAACCGGTTTCTGACGCCAACTTTTGTCATTGTTTTAACAGTTACATTTTGTTACAACAATCTAGATAAATCTAAGTTGGCGTCGAAACCGGTAACTAATGAATTAATATTTGAAAAAACTATATTAACATCAAGTGTCATCCACTACAAGTTTTAAAAAATTTATTTGAACGTGATTGGACGAATAGAAATTTTTTTTATTAATGATTGAAAAATTTGAACAAAAAAGATTTTTCTAAATATAGAGAGTGTGAGTTGATCGAAAGATAGGAATTTTTGGATAGGAAAAACTTTAACAAAAAAGATTTTTTAAATATAGAGAGTGTGAACTGGTCGAAAGTGTAGGAATCGAAAAATACTTGAAATTTGGTAACCATGTTTCTTTTGTGTGGAGATCCACTAAGAACAGGTTTTTAGGGGTCCTTCCATAGGGAGTTACGGAAGGGTATACTTTTCAGCCATTAGACCTAAAGACTCAAAATTTGTCAAACATGTTCCCATATTTCAATAGAGATCCTCTAAGAGCGGATTTTGAAGAAATTGACTTAGGGGTGTTATGGATAAGGCTTAAGCAGTTGCATAAATTTAAAAAAAATATCTATTTTTAAACTATGATACCAAGACATAAAATTCGGAGAAAGCGTGCTTTTTATGTGAATAGAGATCCAAAAAGAACAGGTTTTGCAGAAATCAATGCTAGAACTTTATCCGAGGGTAAAATATAATTATGCTTCAGTTTTAAAAATTAAAATCCTGATCTTTTAAATTTAGAGGCGAGGGCGATAAGTATATTTTTTAATACAATCTTAATGCTAAGACTTAGATATCAATATCTTAAAAAAAAAAACCAGTATATATTCATACAGCATAATGAAATGCCTATTTAAGTGGGCGGGTAACAGCTAGTATTTTATAATTCTTTTACTTATAATTCTTAATACTTTTGTAAAATAGTGTGATGCATGTGTTTTTCAATTTTGATGTAATATTAAAATTTTCTTATAATTTTATAACAGACAATGAATAGATCTTAATAAATTTAACATTTACAGAGTTACAATTAGCATAGTGTTTCACAATGAAGTTAAAATACACTCTAAAAATTCGCATATTTTAACTTTTTGAGAAATGCATTTTTATATATGCTACATTCACCAATTTGTTTTTATCACTTTTAGTTATGAATACAAATGTATCGAGGCAGAAATTAACAGTGCTGTATTTGGAAAATAAATTCGTTGAATGAAACTATTTCAGTGTTCATTGTTGCCAATACATGGTAATTAAAATCAACTGCAATTACAAACAGCTTTGAGTATCTAATTTAAATAATATATTGAAGAGAATTACACAGAATGTAGAAGGTTCAAAATTTCCTTAGCTGTGGCTCAGACACGTAAATCAGAAACCTTCGCATACAAGAGTTCAGACTTAAAAAGGTCGAAAATTCGGTTTGGTGTGATCGTATCATAAACGAGAATTGTGTATCCTATACAGAAGGCATTTTGTGTTAGAACTTAACAAATGTTATCTAGTCATCCAACAAATCCCTGCATTAGCAAAATTTTTCAGTAAGATGCAGCACCACCACATTGGGGTATGAAGGTTTGCACATTTTTAAACCAACATCTTTGAATGTACCGGATCGGTCGAGTTGAAGATACTTGCTCTAGGCCACCTGGATCTAGCTTCCAATGATGGTTTAAATCATGCATCACATAACCAAGTTACTGAAGTCTGATTCAATTGCCCTACCTATGTCTATGTCAGTGAGATTGAAGTGCCCATGTCTAAATCTGAGAAAAGGCCAAATAAGAATCCAAAACCAGTAATTTCACCAAAGCTTCAAGAAACAACTGCACCTAATTTAATTTTCTCCATTCTATATCCTAAGTGCAACCCTATAAGTATGTCCTGCCTCAGCTTTCAGCTCATTCCCCTTCCAAGGGAAGCCCCACCCAGAGTGATTTGATTTCTTCTAATGGTTTTCCCTTCCAATCTTCCCACCAAGTGACTCCCACTTGCTCTCAGTAGATCTAATTTTACATTACATCTAGTTCCCTTGTGCCTTCACCAGAGCCCCCAAATTTGAGCATTTGTCATTCAAAAGGAATATCCAGATCACCTGATTGATGTGTCGCTGAACAATAAATGTTTATTGCATTACAAATTTAAGAGAAGAGATGTTATGTATATATAACATTCTGAGTTAATCTCGATATATTGTTATATTGATCAGAGACTACAGTCTGTTTTCAAATTATAGTGCAGACATAAAGTAAATATAATCCATTTGAAACAGATGAAAATTTTTAATAACACCAATCATTTAAATTTTTCTCGGTATATGTATACGAGGAATCAAATAATAATCCCACTATTCACTTATAAAAAATTTCCAGTATTAGAGGACATTAATACAAAGTTTTCCCCCTTCCCCCAGACATTTAATAAGATTTAAAAATTCATAATTATTAAAAGCACATCTTTTTTTAAATTGCTAATGGTGGCCCATTTTTTATGTGTGTTGAAGTATGTAGAGACAAGAAAAGAAAAAAAAAATACACTTATATCAAATATTTAATTTTAATTTAAAATACAATATTAGTACACAGCAAATATTTCTCATTCACATTAAAAAAATTACATCAGAAGCTAAAGAATATCCGAAGAAAAATAAATTTAAATATATCTTACACTAAAGATAAATCTTATAGTCTTGACTTTCAGCGTCATGACTAAAGAAATACACTGCTGAAGCAGAATATCGTGAGCTTATTTTTGCATGTTTTGTATAAAAATTCTATGTACAAAATAAATTAACAGTCTGAATAGAACATCAGCTGAAATCTCTCTATACATTATTTCTCTTTTGGAGAATTGTATCATTACCTTTCACTTTTGGAAAATTAGAGAAGATAATTGTTAAGTGATGCAAGATGATGAAATGGCACATAGCAATGGAAAAATGCAAAATTTAAACCCATTTTGTAATAAAAAAGTAAGTCAGATATAAGAATCTCCATAAATGCATATATACATTATTATTAATATTAGCCATCATACAAGATATTCTGGTTTTAAAATACACCAGTACTCAAGACATCAAGGTCCAATAAGAGATTTATATACTATAATTATAGATTAAAAAATAAAGATATATTTCATAATTTGTACATGTATATAAATTAAATATAAATATTAGATTGTGCTTCAAATTTTGCTTTGAAGACAAGTCTCCATAATATACACCAAAATTTATAGTACAACATGGGAATGTGAAAGATCATTGTTATCCATTTCAAAAACCCATCCCTGTTTTATAAAATAATAACAAAATATGAATTACATTTTTAAAAATAATTTAATAAAAGCCTTCATTACATAATTGAAAAATAAATTGCACATGTTTAATAAATTTATTTCACCATTTTTAAGCACACCTTTTTGTCATAATATTTTGAAACTTTGCATTAAAAAAAGAGCAGAATCACAACACATATATATACATACACACAAATTTTTTTCAATTATTATATAGTTTAAGTGACCATAATATACATATATAAGAGAAGCATTTTTATCACTTGAGTAAAGTTTAAAGAAATTTGGCCCAATAGCAAAACTAAAAACTTCCACAAATTAAATTTATCAACCAGCTAAATTTCTCTGGGAGAAATGAAAACTGGTAACTAATTTCAATCAGGCAATCACCTTATGCAAAAGCACCAGATGTAATACATATCACAAATATTGCACATAACTATTCCTTTTTTTATTTCATGCTCCTATTTTATTTTAAAGACACAATCTAATTTCATAAACAGACATATGGAAAAAGAAAATGTCATCTAGAAAGAAATAAAAAGTATATATCCTTTAAAAATATGAAATGTGATTTTTAAAATGTCACTAGTGAAATTATGAAAAAATTTATTCTAAAAAAATATGTCACACAGCACTTTGTTTCAGAAGAGAAAGTTGGCTTCCAGCATCCTGCGGGTCTTGGTCATCTTTTGGTGAAGAAATCATAACAGTTGTTTTGGCACACAGCTCAGTATCATGCCGTGTTTGAGGGGAGACTACAGCTACAGGGACAGGGACTTTATTACCAGTGTTTCCTAGGGAGGAAAAATAAAAGTAGGTTCTGGCCATGCATAAAGAAAAACATGCAATCAAATCATAATCAAGCAAGCATAAATAAAATGGTCTAAAAAGAATAAAAAAAGTGCCAACAAATATTTTTCAACATCAACTAAATCTCTAATATTATATTTCATGTACATTTAATTTTAAATAGATATGAATATCCAACAACTCCCCCTCCCTTTTAGAATCAATAAATATCTCCTATTTTTACATAAAACTATTTGAAAATTTTTAATTAAGTTTAAAATAAAAACAAAAACAAATATACCAGTTAAAAACATGCCCACAGACTACTTTATATGGAAGAAACTATTTTGAAAGTGCAAATTATCACAGATCACAAATGTTCAAGAAATGACAATAAAATCCTCCTAGACTAATAATTGAAAATAAATGTGCAAAATCAGCAACAAAAAATAAATAAATAAATGTAACAAAAAATTAAATTTTTAAAAAAGAACCAAATTAAAGTTTATTCAACAAGGAGTGCAATAAACATTATAAAGTCTCTGGAATTTATTACTTTTTTTTAAGGGTGAAGGGAAAAAAGACATGAAGTAACATTGCATGTAAATTCACCACCATGCATATGCATAATTCTAATGAAGTTCCCCGTGGAATAAAAAAATCACAAAACTTCTCTAGTTTTGAAATGATCAACATTGCATAGCTAATATGAATATAGAACATCATACTGAGAGTCATGTTTTGTAAGAAACACTGCCCTTTTATACAAGGGCAGTCACATTCATACATGTGAAAGCTAAGGACATTCACAAAATATACAAGCGTTATTTATATGCTGGATGAACTTGGAGATTAGCATGAGATACAGCTTCTTCATTACGTAAATTCATGGCTTTTGCTCGGAAGTCCAGGGCTTTTACCACTTGACTATGCTGCCTCCACACTTCGGGATTTACTACTCAAAAAGAATAACAGAGTCAATTTATATTAGCAAAGCATTGCAAGCATTTGATATTAAGTTAATTTGAAAGCATTACCAAAGGGATATAACTCAGTTTTGTGAAGAATAAATATAACTAAGGATCATGGAGAACTGAACAAGAAGGGGAAAAAAGCATGCATCCATTATGAAATACACATATTGTCAAATAGTGCAACATCCTATAATTAAAAACCTAGAATAGTTCCAATTGTAAGATAAAAAAATTTCCACAAAAAAATTAATAAACTGGAAAATAAAGAAAATATCCAAGAGTATTTATGAACAGATAATTATTATTTTTTAATGAATTTCATGCAATCAAGATTTTATTTCTCCATTATACATAAATTCATAACATCTGTAATGCAATAGGTTTATCTTAAAAAGGACAACTAATAATAAGAGCCATTTATAGGAATGGGAAATATATGTTTTCTTTGAATACCGTAAACTGTATTTACTTGAAATTTATTTTTGAAATTAATATATTATGCCATAACCATTTTTTTTAAAGGCTTAAGATGAAGTTTGTATAATAGAGCAATAATTATAATCAAAAATATCCTATAAAAAGCTTTTTTTCATTTTCTGATTTACCAAACTATTAATACACATTCAAAATTTATATTAATTTAAAAAACGAACATGGTTACAAATTGATATCTTTGGATTACAAAATACAAAAATAAAAAAAGTAATTAAAAATAAATTACTCAGAAAGAATTAAAATTTCTGAAGAAATGATATATAAATGGTTAGACTCCAATAAGTATATAAATAATTTTCAATAATGCCTTTTATCTTACAAAGTAAAAAAGTTTCAGTTGTGACGTAAATTAATAGATATACTACAATAATTGTATGCATTCCAGTAGTTTAACTTAAATCTAGTTCTTTGAAATCCATTGTTTTCAACAAAATAAGTACCGATTCCCGCCCTCTCCCCTTAGAGGGAAATTTTTCACTGTTATTTCAGTGGGCCTCTCTCCATTCAGTCTGAGTAAAGCACTTAGCTCACCGACGCTCACTATAGATCTAATTTGTAAAATCTAACAGTTATGGTAATGGAAAACTGAAGTAGCTATTCACTCAAGTTTGTTCTTTTTTAAAAAATACTTACAATATTTTCATTAGTAAATTTCAGATAAATGCTTTGAAAAGATGTTAAAAAAGTAATATTTAAATGGTGCAAAATTTAATACATATGTTACTGCCATTTTTATGGCATAAAGAGTATTAAATAATACTTCTGAACATCTAGATACAATATTCAATATAATGTTTTCAAGCCAGCAAGTACATATGGACACAATTAAACAAAAGCCCTACATATGGGAGAAAAAAATACTCAATTGAATCTCTATAAGTGGATAACTTGATATCAGATCAATATCAAAATATTTTTGAAGTTTATCCTCTATACAAAAATTATGTTTTAATTTATGAACTATAAATTTCCTTTTAAATATATTCGAGTAGTCAATAAAACATACTGTTAATTAAATAGTCTGTTTTCCTCATACAGAAACATATGACCAAAGAAACCATTTGCTCTTTTCATTTATCCACTAACTTATTAAATAGTATTTTACTAAATACTCAGTTTATTAGATCAGAGTTTATGTAATGATAATCAGATGTGTGTGTGTGTGTGTATGGTTTTATTCACTTAAATAATATTTTTCTAATTTTTCTCTGTATGGATAATTATGAAAGCTTAAGAGATTGAAAAATATGTGTTTGCATTTATTTAATATTTGTTGTACATCAGATTTTCCAAATGGTCATTTTGTCTATTTATAAATTAATTATTTAACCTTTCATCCTGGTGATGAGAAAAATATCTCACATTTAACACTAGTACATCCGTTGGTGTCGACTGGACACTGGAGCCTGTGTTTAGTTTGTTCTCCTTTCTGCATTTTTATAAGGAATTTGAAAAATTTTCGTAATTTATTATCATTTTTCATGGTGATTACACAGAAAAAGTTTTGTGGTTTTAGGTTAATTTGGAGAGATTTTACAACTAAATACACTTAGAACATCTGCTGTGCTGGTGTCACTCTGACACCAAGGCAATTTAGAGGCATTATAAATAGCAGTTGTTCAGCAAAAGATAGATCACTAAGTAGATACCCTAAGTAAAAACTTCCAGGCGTAATATCACATATTTAATTGACCTTGAACGTAATGTATTGAGTTCATAGCAAAAATTAGTCACTAATACAAAAATCATTGTGTCTAAGTGTTTTGTTACATATCATTTGCTTATTTGCTCATAAAAAATTCATTTGATTTTTGAGCCTTGTGCAGAGCAGACACCTTGAAGTGATGACTCATAGAAAAGGTCTGATGAAATTGCTAATGTGTTGCGAGAGAATTTTTCTGAGAATGAATCGGATGGTGGTGAGCAGTCTTGTTCTAATTTAGATCCTAATGAAGACATAAGATTGAGTGAAAAAGACTGAAGAAAGTTCAGATGAAATTGATAATATTCCAGTAAATCCTGATATATATGTCGCTAGGGATAGAACAGAAGGAATACCACATAATTGTGATGCTTCCGGCAGAATCGCAACTCCAATGTTTTGCGACATAGCAGTGGTTCAACAATATTCGTGAAACATAATGTCAACGTCAATTTTTTATGATATAAAGGGTCATAATGATAATTACATGAAATAATATTAAAGTCTTAAAACTAAACCCTACAGAGAGAACAGTATTCCTGCAACAATTTAGTTATTACAATTATTTTATGTTGCGGTGTAGAAATGACAACTAGTGGATGTTTATGGGTAATTGAAATCCCAGACATTTTAGTGTTAATGTGACACTTCAAAAAGTAACATGAAGAAAAAGCTGTAACAAACTATAAAAAAATCCTCACAACATGAAGGCAGAAAAATATATAATAGAGAATAAGAAAGTTTGAAAACTATTGGTGGCTGTGTGAAGAGGATAACTACAAATATTAGCTAAAATAAGCATCAGTGTTAGGGATACATCTACTGAAGAAATTTACTCACCTACAGTTATCCATGCTGAGGCAAAATGTAAATGTTATGGAATTAGAATATAATGAGAATATATTGAAAATTCTAGTTATTCCACATTATTTAATTTCCAATATTATAAGCATGGATGTATAATGTATTGAGAGGAAGGATTAAGAAGGGCTTGTTTCATTAAAAATATTATATTGAAGTGAGAACATATGTGAATTGTATGCTTGAGGTTTACAACAATACATACATTTCAACATACAGAAATCTGATGTATTACCTTTTAATTGCATTTTGATACACACTAATTTAGATTACATTTAATCAAATATTTTCCACAAATACTTAAAAACATGTGAAGATTGAACAATAGAAATTTTTAAAAAATTGTTCATACAAAAGGGGAAGGGGGGAATAGCATGCTTAGAACTATTGTTAAATGTATCAAAAACTATAAATATTTTTTATAAAGTTATTTGTTTGTATGTAATATTAAAAAAATAAATAAGGAGATATTGAAATTATTTATTTAAGAAGTTATATAATAGAATATGGCAAAAAAAAAAAAAAAAAAAAAATCTAGCTTCAAAAATAAATTATCTTATTCAGGAAAAAAGCAGCAAATTATTACAGGAGAGGGAAAAGGTATAAACATTAAAATATTGTGACAAACTTATTTTATTCATTTTCAGATTTAAAAAATACTTTTAAAGAATTACATCTGAATCATTTTATACTTTAAAAAACAATTGCAAATGAATAAAATTTATTAACATGGGACAGAATACGTAAATAAAAAAAGGTACTTACAATATTATACCGAAATATGTTCTTAAAAAAAATAAAGAAACAATTTATAAGAGCAGTGAATTTAGATATTAAACTGCAAAATGGTTTATTAGAAACAAGCGAAATCAAGTTTGAAATTTACAAAGTCAAAATTTGATAAGGTTTTTTAACATTTACAAAATATATAAAATAATCAAAACTTTAAAACATATTGAAACAAATAAATATTAAAAAATTTACAAAGTGTTGATAATTTTTCTTTAAAGTTTAAGGAAATTTTACATAAGCATGAGAAAAAAATTAATTACTAACAATAGTTTTAAAAAAGAATAAAAATTAGGATTTTAAAGAAATTAAGATATACAAAACCAAGTTTATCATGATATACATTTATTTCATTATTTTTGCAACAACTGCGTAATATAAAGAAATTTTCAATATTCATTTTATGTTTATAAAATAAAATGTGATAAATTTAATTAAATATTTTTAAGTTTTTGCTCTCTTATAGAACTTTGCAATACTTTGGTATTGCACATGCATTATATCTACAAGCTTAATAAGACTGGGAAAGGATTTTAAAAACTATAAACTATACAATATTTATAATTTTTCTTCTTACTTATAGTAATACATCACATCTTGTTAATATTTTAATCTATTACAGTTTATGAAAGCGAAATTACAACAAAATAGGAAAGCAATCAACAAAATATTAACTGAAGTTCCATAATAAATATTATGCAATACTCTAGACAGCATAAAAAGAAACATACTTTAAATCAACAAAATCTTTTCTGGAATATAAATATTTATAATCAGATAAAGTAATAGTATAACAATTTTTTGAATGCCTCTTATACAGTTTGAAAAATTCATACAGCTTAAACAAAAGTTTATTTTCCACTTAAATTTCAAAGAATGCAATATTGATAACTGCAGCAATTTAATATGCATTTATATGTTGATAATAATAAAAATAATTTATTTACCATGAGGACCTGCATTTTGGTAGGAACTTTCCCTTATCATTCCCCGATAACTACCATTAGTTGAGTGAACAGAGCTTTTGGGTCCATAAGTATTTGCAGCAACACTCTGAGTAGATTTTTGCTCACTTGTAACAACTGGAGTTGGTGCAGATGATACAATGTTCTGCTGTAATGTCAATATGATAGTTATACATTTTAATAAAATTTAACAAAACATCAAAAAAAGATTCATTGTTTGAATAAATAAAAATAAAATTTAGTCTATAAATTTACTAAATGATGTTATATTACAGAGAAAAAAAATCAAACATTTTTAAAGGAAGATTTTGAATTAGGAAACATAACTAAAATAAAAGAACATTTAAATTTTGTATGTGTATATTTTGTCACAAATTTAAATTTTTAAAAGTATTATTTCACATAAGGTAAAAACATTCCTTACAGGACAAAATACCTAGAATTTAATAACAATCCTAAAATGAGTAAAATCAACTACTTTTATGCAACTCTCATAAATTTTAAGCTAATGCTATAAAATTGAAACAAAGCAATTTTTGCTAAAACCCATTTTTAGTTTGCAAGAAAATTTAATATAGCACATGAATAATTCCCAAAAATGCTTTGTAAAAATGTGAAATAAATGTTTAACTTAAAATTAGAGAAAAAGTTTTAAGTATGACAACAAATGTCAAAAAATCTCAGGAAAATCCATCAAAATGACTACGTAACTGATTAATATAGGGAAAATGAAATGATTTGTCTGTTATATGTATAATAATATTATAAATAATAATTAAACTACTAAATCTAGCTTGTTTATTTCAAAATTTAGTATTTGAATTCTTACATTCTTATAACTGTAAAAATTAGAGACTAATGTCACCATGTAAACTATTACAGACTCCATAAAGTAAACAAACATTATCAAATTCTAAAGCAAAAAGATTAATATGGAGAGAAAGATACTAAAAATACAAATAACAAGCATAATTCTGTGTATTTTAAAAAGTACATTTCGACTATTGTCCGAGTTATTTCACGTAATTCAAGCAGCACTGCATAATTAAAGTAACCATAAACAATATGGAAAGTAGGAAAAAACTTCACTTTTTACATTTATTTCATTAAAATTAAAAACTATAAGACATGCATATACATTACATATTCATAATTTCAAAATATGTTTCCTAAAAATTGAGACAAGCAGTACACAAAAGAATACAACTTTCAAATTGAAGGAAATTACCTTTGTTTGGGCTCCTTTGACTGTTCCATAATGATATCTTTGATTCAATTGGTTATCTTCCTTACATATTCCACGTCTATCAATTAAGCTGAAATTTTTTTTAAATATATAACTTAATATTAAAATTAGAGCTAAATATATAACAAATAATGTATCTAATAATAACATGTAAAACTTATAATTTAGAAAAAAAATGTACAATTTTAACTATATAAATTTTGAAACACAACCTTGGGAAGTCTGGTCCACAAACAACAGAACAGCAGTTTAAAATAAATGATCCAGTATTATATGGATTTGAAACATCTTGACCCCGTTTTGTTGAAAAAGAACCTTTTATCTAAAAAATAAATATACAATAAAACCAAATCAACACACACAAATTAGAAAATTGTTAACTCAAAAAGTATACAGAAGTATTGAACATTCTTAAAAATACATCTTAAAATCCATTTAGATAGAGAAAATAAATTTTAAATCTTGCAACATATGTTTATTTTCAAAGACACCTGACATTTTCATAAGTAAATATTTTATGAAATGTTTTTAAGTGGACTAATGACAATTACTCTTAATATGAATTTATAATTTTTATCACATTATTCATAATTGTATTTTTCCTTATGTTTAATGTTAAAAACAGAATTTATATTCATAATTCTAGAAGAAAGAAAAGTTAGTATATAAATAAAATAGAATTTTGAAGTATATCTCCAGATCAAGTTCATTTTAATTTCTAGACTATATAGTTAACTTCTTCAATTTCTATATTTCAAAGTTGTTAACATCCAGTAAAATTATACTGTTTAGAGTTATTAAAAAAAACTTGATTCGTTTTAATGGCATAACAGTAACAAAAGTGGCTATTTGACCTCATAACTTTGTACTATGGCAAAATATGGCCAATTGAGCTGGTAAATGCAAGATCAACCATTTAAATTTTGAAAAAGAAATTGAGAATTAATCTTCAATTAATTTAACTGGAATATAGAGTATCAATCAGAAATAGAAAGAAAGAGGGAAAAATTATTTTACAGTTAATCCTGAAAATCTTAATGTTCCTCATTAAAATACCAATCTTTCACAAAAATTAAAAAAAAATTTTTTATTGTGTATTTTTGCACAGTAAAGTGTTCATATATTAAAAGTGAAATGTCTTAACTATTACCTTATATGCATAGGTCACATTTAAGACATTTTTCTTTAACATACTTCAAGAAATCATTCATAAGAATATTTGGATCACAAATGTTGATTTAAATCATTACATAGTTGTATTGCCTGTCAAGTGAGGAAATTAATAACATTACAGAATGTTAATTGCATTGAAAAACAAGAGCATAAAAGTTTGTTGATAAAATTAAACAAATGTAATTTCTCATTATAGTCTACAAGTTATGTTAATGCACCTTCCATTAATATTTAGTTGCAAAAAAATGCATTTTTCAATTGGCATAAGAAAACATCTGAAGTCTGTTGATATCTTACTTTTCTTCTTTAATTCATTTTTATACAAAATTCTAACCGTTAAAACAACTAGGCAAAAATCTTTTATTTATATTTAATCTTCCAATTTCTAAATACAGTCGAAAACTAAATGATTACCTGAAATATTTCTGAATAAAAGTCAAACCACATTTAAACAGAGTGCATTTCTCTCAAAAATTTACTCTAAATTACAAACTTGCATATAATCTAAAATAGGTGAGGGGAATTTTTGAACATTAAATATTTCATCACAATGCAAGAATGTTGCCAAACAGAAGGAATATTTTCCAGTACCATAAAACATTCAACACCAACAGTAATTGTTTTAATTCGGGTACTCTAATCTTATAAGCTATAGTTCTCTCTCTCATTCCTTTTTTATATTTCTACATAATGAGTTTTAGATCTGAAAGGCATTTCAAGCACTTACTCTCCTTGAGAGAGAAATCACTTGATTCCTACATATATATTAAGAAACACTGCAAACAGGGGAATGCAAGGGAGAAGATCTTGAGAAAAACAAGGTTACATGAAGATTTAGGAAATAAATGAATGTCAAAACATTGTAATTTTTATATTAGTTTTTAGGATGGATGAAATTTTATGAAACACTCCATGCTTCAAGGTAGCATTCCGAAAAGCTCATTTTGAGAAAAATGGTCTTACTATCACTATGTTGGTTTTTTTTTTTATCACCACTATGATGGATTTTCTTAGCACAGGCTTATGATTCTGATCATTCACACATTAATAGTTGAATTACTGAAAGTCTGTTAGCTTCTTATAGCTTTTGTAACCTACACTTGACAGGAGATTAAAATATTTTAAAGACCTCGAGATAAGAAAAAACATTAACTATATATAAACTCTTATATATTTAAATAAATAAAGAGCAAGATAATATCTAGGTTCCTTTGAAAACAATTCCCTTGATATAATATAAATAACAGTAAATAATAGCTTCAAATATCAGTACTTTATAATAAGGTAAGGTTATAAATATTAAAGATAGAATGTACATCAAAATAACTACTCTCTCAATGGAAAAGACATGGAAATTATAGCATGTTAAAAACTCTTATAAAAATCAACCTTTCAACTATAATTTTAAAAATAAGCTTAATTTGTAGCATCCACATGAATGGGAAAATTTGAATGCAAAATTAATTTGGTTTCCGATTAATGCATATCACAATAAAAAAAAACTAAATATAATGTTAAAAAAAAGACAACTAATTAATTTTTAAGTTTTAATCTTGTGATAAAGATAACACTTTGATAAATCACTTTCCAAACTTTCAAATGGTAATTTACTATACATGAAGGTTTTGAAAATCAGTTTTATTTAAGGAGAAAAAGCTTCCATTAATTTATACAATAGTCTTTCAGAAAACCTTGCCATACACCCTCAAGCCTATTTGACATAAAGCTGTGACTCTAACAAAAAGGTCACCATTGCTAAAAATGGGAAAATAATTACAATTCCCAAATTGAATCATGTTCTCGGAAATGAATGTGAATATACATTATATTTAAGCTTCAAACTTATCTTTGAATTGAAAAAGAAAATTATATAATCTTGCAATTGATAAAATATAAAAATTTGTCATCAATATAAACATTTGTCAATAAAAATTAAAGTAAAATAACATATTAAAATGAATATCAGCTTTAATACAATGTCCTAGTTGTGTAAACAATAATTTACAGTATAGTAAAAAATTACAAAATTAATTTAAAGTAGTACAAATAATTTTAAATGTATATAATGTTTCTCAAACATATCCAACACTTAAAATTGCACACACATATTAATCTAATTACATTAATTTTTAAAACAGCAAAACATTTTTTAAAAAACTATGAATTATTAATATATACAGTAATAAAATTTCATAATTAACCAAAAAATTTACTTACATCTTCATTTGTGGTTTGATTAGAGGTTGTCAGGTATGTATGGAAGCCAGCTAATCCCAGAATTGACCAAACAGAGAAAAAACACACTATGCCTTCAATGACAGTGATAAATGTTAAGAAAAATGCTGATACATTAGAAATATTAAAATAATAAATGCACTCATTTAAAAAAGACTTCATACATTAATGATGTCAAACTACACTAAAATTATAGCATTTTTACATTTTTGAAAATATAATGTTCAAAGTTTGTATCTTATCCTGTAAAGACAGTATTTAGAAAAAATATTACAAATAGCTACAAAATAAGAAAAAAGATCCCTGCTGCTTAAAAGCATTTGGATATCTACCTTGTACCTAAAGTATAACTTCAGATATAAGGCAGCTTCAAACACTATAAAACTTACTATTCACATGCATCCTTCTTTGTATAAAGTATATGTCTAGACTACTTATTAACAAGTCTACTTCCAACTACAAGATAACTGTAGTTCGCTTTATTGCTTAGGATATCAACTGCACATTATTTTGTTCTTTGTCATATTTGTGGAGCTAGGATGGTATTTATAGTACCTCTATATTTTAATTGTAAGATAGATAAAATAAATAATTTAAAAATATTACATACTTGCCAACTTTTGAGAATGACAAAGGGTAAAAATGCAGAATTAGAAAAAGGCTTAAAATATAACAAGTTATTGAAGATTTATAACAATTCTCATGTCATATTTTTGTAACAATGGCAGTAAATTAGATTTGGTGACAGGAGATATCTTCATAAATATAATTAAAAATATTATTTAAATTCAGAATGTAGAATATTATTTTATACACAAATTGAAACTTATCACTATCTCAGACAATTTGAAATCTGCACACACAGCATCTTTAAGGGGGTCCAGCGCTTCCATAGGAGCCCCATGTTAAATTATGTAAGTTTATGTACCTTTTTCTCATAAACTACTTGCTTCTCATAGATGAAATTTTTACAGTAGGTTATATGTACTATCAATAGACTTTAATGGAGGGTTTTGTCTTTTTACTAAAAATTAAAATAATTATGAATTTTTAAAAAAATGTCCTATTCCCCCCAAAATTCAGCTTAAAAAGACGTTATCTAAAGAAGTTTGCTAGATATATCTTATCCCCTCCATTAAAATGTGTAAACATGTCGAAGATACACTTACTGAAAATTTGAGGACCCTACATTAATTAGTTTTTGAGAAAAAGGTATATAAAAGGAAAAATATTGCATTTTGAGAAAACAGGGTTTAAAGTAAAAATTTGTAATTTTTGACGATTTACCTTTTTTAATACTTTCCAGAAGCATATGAAACATTTTCTTTGCCCTCTGCTTCTACAAAAGATTAGCAATCTACCATTTTGTTTTTGTATCTCAAAATGCTTTCGTCGGGCTACACGAATCCTACGTGCATCTAATTTTTTAAGGCATGACACACAACTAAAACCTGATTCAATACCTAAGTGTTTTAAAATGATTAATTTGGCTACATGGTCCATATTGAATTGTGCAATTGCCATATTTACCCCCTAATTTTAAGAGTTTTTAACTTCACAAACGTAGATTTTGGAATGACTGACCATATGGTATTATTAACTGATTTTGAGTCTTTCCATGTAGACATTTTTTTAATAACCTAGGAACAGCTAAATCTCTAAAAATTGGCTTCATTTCATTCATGAGGGAAGATGGCACATGGGTATGTTTTTTATGATCATAATGCTTTTCGTTAAATTCAGCTTTTGCTTTCTGAAACTTGCACCAGGAATTTGTACCCAAAAGACACAATCCATGTTGAGGGCTCTCATTTGTAGATAAAAGATGGAATTAAACAGCCCAAACAGCAGTTTTCATGTTGTATAAATCATTGATATTTTTTTTTAATGGCCATATCATAATACCTCTGAATTTTGGAAATTAAAATGTTGGTGAGTTGGTTGCATTCACTTAAGTTTCCTCCATCACTTAATTTTTTTCCTCTGTTTTTTCTCTTGAGATCCAAAAGACTGGTACCCATATGCTTTTGGATATGCCCTACACACTCTATTTTTTCCACTTGAGTGTCATAAGAATTCAGGGCAGGTATTGAGGAAAAACCTCTTGAATCTCCATCGCCAAAATATTTTGAGTAACGAATGCAAAATGAGCTTCGGATTCTTCAAATATCACCGTTACACCTTTCACTTCCATGCATCCACTTGTTCCACTATAGTTGGCAATACATGATGGTTCATGAACAGAATTAAATGCAGTTTTGCACTGGCAATGTTTCGAAAACACTTCAAAGTCAATAACTTTTCCAGTATCAACACTCGTAGCTGTAACAATACCATTGAGGGATTGGTATCCTCTTTTCTGCCATGAACCATCTAAGGTAACAGCAATGTCTCGTCTACCTTCTATTCGTGTTGTCTCCTCAACAGAATTTCTCATTGATTTTTCACAGGTAAATTTAGAAGAGTCGAACAACAATTCTGTATAAGTACAGAATTTTTCAGGTGGAGATGGCAAGTTCATAAGTTCACAGAATGTTTCTGCAGCTGAACGACCTCTTCCAATAGATCTGAAAGCAAATACCAATCTGATATTTGAGTGGAAAAGTTTATTTTTATTCTTCAATTTAGTTGACGTATGGAAAACATGTTCTTTTGCGCAAAAACTGCAACAAAGTTCCATGTAATACACAATTCCATCTCTTTTAGAAGCCTCCAATGAGATAGAATGGCCACAGTTTTTACAAACCTCAAAATTAAATAAAGCTTTATTTAATAAATTTAATTCTATTAATAAAACATTTTTTTCATTACTTCCTTCCATATCTTCATATAAACTGTTGTTTTAAATAAGTTTTCGTTTTGAAGCACTTTGAATAACAGTTTCTGTGCTGTCTGATGTGATAGCTGGAACATTTTGAGCATTCATTTTTTGAACGTCAACATTTTTGAGTATTTTAAGTATTTTTTTAGATTTCCATATAGTTTTGTCTTTAATAAAATACTAATAAATAATTTAATGTAAAATGTGGATTAAATAGAAAAAAAAATCTGGATAAATAAATTAGAATTCACAATTAGCAAGTTCAAGCAAGAATAATCCCATTTAACAACAAACCAAACGAAAAAAAATAACTGTCGAGTTGTCTTTTCCTTTCTTCAAAGAAAAATCGTTTTATTTATGTGTAAAAAAAAGGTTATATTAGTTGTATATAAAACAAATCGCGCTGTCATCGAAAAATTAAGCATAATGAAAGAAAGGTGCTCTTAGAGAGCACCTGTCACGCGCCAAGGAAGGTGGTGGCTTCCTTTTAAAAAATAAATAAAAATACTTCTAATTATTGTATTTCCATATATCATGTATCATTTTAAGCAGAAATATTTGAACTTTTCAAAAATATAAAAAAGTCAAAATCGATCATTATTCAAAAATTTATGTGAAGAAAATATAACACTTGAATCATGACAGTAAAACTAATTGAACACTTCAGCGTCGATTCTAATCATGAGGAAAACTAGCCATTGTGTATTAACTCTTAATTTGAATGCATGCTTTTTTTCTAATGGAGAAATTCTTTTCCCTCAAGCTTTTAAATCTTCCTGATTTTTACATTTCCAAGATATATATATTAGCAATGCAAGCTGTGTGACTTTCAATATATAAAATGTTTAAGCAGTGAAAAAGATGTAGTATACATGGCACTAACATACTTATACAAAAACCCTTTTCACAATGTAAAAGAAATCTATTATCACTCACATATCAAAAGGGCAAAATGAAGAAATTTTTGTAAAAAATTTGAAAGATCTTTAAATACACATATCTCAAATAAAAAAAAAAGGACAGTTACTGATAGAAAATGGTTTAAATTGACTTTATAATAAATTTAAAAAATTGTTATTGAAAGGATATCTGGCAGGTGATTCTCGAACTGCATCAATGAATGTTTCATTTCTAGACACTATAAAAAAAAGAAAATAATTTTAAAAAATTGATAATGTAGTGAACACAATGCAACAAGACCTTTTACCATTATGCTGGAGTAAAGATGTCTATCTTGCATATTAAACAGATCATACGTGTTTATATTTGAATCTTTCATTTTCAGAAATAAAAACATTACAATTTTTAAAAATATATAATGCACCCGCTATTCTATTTGAATTTAAGTAAAAATAACACAAAAAGTTTTGTGTGCTCTTATCATTGAAATATATACCTTAATTTACACATAAGGATTTTAAAAAAAAAGATAGAATAAGATAAAATTATTCGAAATGTTAAAAAAATTGAGACTGATGCAGTCTCAGGAAATTCAGACTATTTCTTCAACTTTTGACTTTCTAAGTATGTTTTCAATTGCAAACTTTCATATTGCAATAAATTAATGGCAATTACTTTTTGCATTTTTTAAAAAAATTCTGTTTGTTATACAAATAATAATAATTCCATGTACAGCCCATTAAATTCATAGAAGAATTCACCAAAAAAACCCTAAGTCAAAAAACAAATTGGGGGGGGGGGGGGGGGTGTAATTCACTGGAAGAAAAATATGTTTATTTTTAATCTGAAACAATATCAAAACATTACTATATTTTATTTGGAAAGAAAAATAAATGCTATATTTTGATAGATGAAATTTATTACTTTTAACTACAGGTAATTTTAGTCTCTGCTCATATCTCTTGCCAGCCTAAATTTTTTCTTTTGTATGAATTATAATTTCTTCACAGGCCTTTTAAAATACTTTAAACATAAAATATAACTAGTCTTATTTCAAATTAAAAGAATTATGTTCTTAATATTCTGTATCCATCTTATAACATTACATGCACCAATTAAATCATTTTTTTTACATATTTACTACCAACAATGCTTTTATGAAAAAGGAAACTAATTCTTCGAATAACTCTAAAATTATTGAACCCTTTTCCTAAATTTTAATAATGTAATTAGTATATCATTTACCATTTAACTATTGGATAAGTTATTAAAATTAAATGTCACTTCCCAATTCAAAATTGAATTCTACAATAATTTTATCACATTTCACTTTTGAATAACTTAACTGATAAGAAAAGATTTGATACAAAACTTCAACCTCCAGAATTTATATTTTAATAAATTTTGTTTCAGTTAACTTCAGAACACACAAGTATTTCAGTTCATGAAATAAGCTAAAATAGATTTATTTTCAAAATACGATGTAATTCTGACTTAATCATAAATTGCACTTTTCTACTTCTCCAGATTCAAGACATAATTGTTTTAGAAGCATAAACGGTATACTTACATAGAACAAGATGAGTTATGACACACGCAAAGATGAAGACACATAACAGAGCAAGAGATAATATAAATAAATAGAAATAACGATAATTTCTTTTGCCAACACAATTTCCTACCCATGGGCAATGATGATCAAAACGCTCTGCAAACAAAATGGAACAAAGTACTTTAAGAAAAAAAGAAAATCTCCACTAAACTAAAATGTATTCAAATAAATTTAATTTGCATTTAATAGCTTACTATATGGACAAAAATTCAATGCTTTAATACAAGATATAGTTTATGCGCTAACTTATACAAATGAAATTTTTTATATGAATTTTTTTAATTGAAGCCAAGAAGTTTTTTTAAAATCAAAATATAATTAAAAATTTTAAAACTTAATAACCTTCAACTTTATGCTGGAAAAATTTATTAATGTAAAAGAACAATTTTCACATTAAAATCAAATTACATCAATAAATTCTCTCTCTCATTATAATCTTAACTAATATAAGCAAAAACAGTCAGTATCTACATTTTAAAAAATATAAGAGAATATATTATTTCATTTATTTCAAGGTTAAATTCAGGATGCTCAAGGATTAGATCAGAAAAAGCATTTTATACAGTTACTTTATTTGTAAGGTATTCTTGCAAGAAAAAGTTAAGATACTTGATGAGGAAATGAAACTAAGACTGTCAAGAAGCAAATTACAGGACGAAATTGAATTTTGTGACAAAATTATTCATTTATGCAGTGTTATTTGTGAAATGGGACACGACAATGTTATAAAAAAAATTGATTTTTCTTTTAATATTAAAGATTATACAGTGATATTACAACATTTGAGGGTTGCTTAACATTTCTGGCTATATATATAGAAACATTCATACAAACATAATACAAAGTATTAGTTTAAAAACATTACCAATTGGCAATAATTTTCATTTTAATAAAGACTAAAAAACATGAAACAATTATTTTTTTATAGAAAAATAGGAAGAATAATTTTAAAACAATAGTTCCACAAATTAGTGGACATAAACATGCAATTATATATTTAATATTTTAAAATCCTTTATCCACCGTAATGAAGTATTACAAAAAAAAGGCATGAAAAATAAAATTTGTTCTCACCAACACAATTGTCACACAAACTGCAATGTGATGCTCTAGGAGGACGAAAAATTTTACATGTAAAGCAATATTTAAGCTTTACTGTCTGCCCATGAATAACAATTTCTTTTGTACGAGGAGGAGGTCTATATGTGGGTGAGCTGGATCCATTTGGAACTTCTGTAGGATACATATATACATCAGTAAAATGTTTTACATTGCTCTTACCTTGTTACAAAATACAAAAAGTTCATGATAAAATTTTTTATAATTTTTAAGGTTTACTAATTTGATACGTCGATAAAATGGTAATGACACACAAAGCTAATGGGATAATTAAGATGTAACACAATGCAATGACTTAGTGTGCAGAGCAATAGGTCAATCAGAAAATCTAAGATGCATGTTTGAGCTGTGAAAATTAAATAAAAGTGCACAAGTATGATGCACAATACAAACATCTAAATCAGTAGTCTTCAAACTTTTTGCACTCACAGAATCCCTAGAACTAGAAGGTGTTTTCGTTGAACCCTATTCCCTAGACACACTTAAAAGAGTATATTTTAAAATAATATGAGGGTAACTAAAATTTTAGAGATATGCACAGACCAGAAGTTACTAAAAAGAATTAATGGTTTTATTTTGAAATACAAAGTATTTTAACACAGTAGACAATTTTTTTTTATTGACTTACTTCAAGTTGTTTAGCGTAGAATAAATTTTGGATAGAAAATGGAGTCGATGTACTGTATCAGATGGTTTAAAGAATTTTGCAGAGGTCGCAATTCTCTTCAAGATGAAGATCACACAGGAAGGCTGCAGTTGGCAGTAATCTTGGATAATGTGTCTCTATACGCTGTACCAACCAAATGATACAGAAGGAAACATTGGATCCATAGCGATACATAAAATTATTCAAGAAGAATTGTATATAAAAAAGTAGTTTGCCGTTGGGTTCTCCATAATCTAACTGAGCACCAAAAAGTGTGGAGCCTTTCAGAATCAGTAAGAAAAACCTTAAGTTGTTTAACAATGGGGGGGGGGGAGGACACAGCATCATTTTTAAAATTGTAATGGGTGATGAAATGTACATAGTTTTTTGACGTTCCAACACGTCAAAAAAGCAAAGTATAGATCTTTGAAGATAATTTCACACTGACAATGGTGGAAAGGCAATGAGTAATGAAAAAGTAATGTAAGTTGTTTTCTTCAGAAGTACAGGATTGGTCAAAGCCATCAAATTGGAAGGATTAAGACAATAACTGCAACTACTAAATAAATGTCTTCCAGAAATTCTCCAAGAAGAGAAAGTAAAGGAACTAATGCTTCAGCATGACAATGCATCTTACCATACAGCCGGATTAATAACCGAGTTTCTTAAACAAAGACATAAATTTCATAAATATCTTACTGAAGGTAACCAATGAGGACAACACTTGAATTGATACCCCAGTTTCCTAACTTCCCCATCAAATTATAAAATAGGTCCATTTAATGTACAATTGTTATAAGAATAATATGATATAAATCTTTTCTTACTTCATATTTATTTCTACTGTCTTGTATTTATTTTTCTTACTACATGCAGATATTGAACCTTTCAGTCTGTATTGCATCATTAGTTATCAATTCTTTGAATAGGTTTCTATTTCAATTATTTATACTTCAATTAATGATTTGAAAACATATATTTTACTATGTAATACAGCATATAATGCACATTTTTAACACAGATAAAACCGAAATTCATAGATGTGTGTTATATGCTGGGTATAAAAATGATAGTTTTAAAAAATAAAGAAAAGGTGAGCATATAAAAATTGTTTCTATATATGCATTTGGCCTCCTTTCTTAACTATTTTTTCTCTTAACATCCCCACATTCTACTGGTATTTAATTTAACCTTTTGATTAAAGTGTAGAATAGGGGGCCCCTTGGCAAAGTCAATTTTTTGGCTTCCATAATCAGTTATCAAGCAACTTAATTTAGTGATAGGTGTTCCAAGAATTTACAAAGTGGAATTTTGCAATGAAAATAAAGTAATAAAAATGAGAACCATCAATATTATTGTTTTTTCATTTGGCAACCAATTCTATTCACCAAAATATTGACTTTGTCAAGTGGCCCCTATTTTACATTTTCACCCTTTTTTAAGGGATGTGCACTATATGGCAAACATAACAAAAAATGGTCTAAGACTTCCAAAAATAAACCTTGTGAGTAAAACATTCAGTGATTTTTAATACCACACAATTCCCTCCAAAAATGAATCAACAGGAAGGTTTCATACCCTGGTCATCTTACCAAGATGACATTGGCTTGCTCACCCTTAAACTTATAAATTTTCTCATCTATCTATTAAAATGACATGTTTTACCCTGGCAGACTTTCAATGTCAAATATTTTATATCACAGGCTGTTTTCATAGTAAGTGATACAGAAATCCTAAAATTACATTGTATTAAAATTAGTTTACAAATAAAAGGCCACTGGCAAAAGATCTCAATTTTTAAGCCTAGTCATACAAAGATACATTTCACCCAATTACATTATGTTATGCATGATTTATAAGAGAATATAAGTGATAACAATCTATATTATTTTCAAAATGTTTTATTTTACATTATCAGATTAAAAAATATTTTCATCTAGAATTGTTCAACAGTGTATAGATAAAGTTAGTTGCAAGCGTTTGCCTTTATACCTTCAACCTACTATTTTCATACAATGAATGAATCCTGTACAGACAAAAAATTTTTTTTATTTATGTGAACAAAACTTGTGAAGTAAATCAACATTTTAAAATGTAATCTGAAAATATGTTAAAATCAGCTATTGCATTTAAAAAAAAAAATTTCACAATCATTTTATATAATAAAATCATTTTTCTTTGATTTTTTGAAGGAAAAAAAATTAAAATTTTTTTTTTTAAATATAAGTTGAGCAAAATTTTAAACAAAAATTATTATCTACAGATAAAGATGTATATTAATTATTTAATTTATAATTGAATTAGTGAAATATCAATACATGCAAGAAAATTTTGTATGGTTTTACCTATTTGTTTCTCTGTGTCGGCTGCTTCATCTTGTGTAGCTCGAGGTATAATACCTGGATCACTAAAACTTGTACGAAACAAGGATGATATCACAAACAAGAAAAGCACAGCTGCAACTGCTGGTATTGCTGGACTTATCTCTGTAGTCAGGTACTGGCAACTATAAAAATTTTATATTATAAATAAGTTTTTAATACAAGTATAACATTTTGAAGGATAAAAATGATTATCGGATATTTTTAGACATATTTCATACCTTTAATAACTATACAACAAAAGTTCTCATCTTTTTAATGCATATAACTTAGTAAACTAAATTCAGTGGGGCAACAGCCCAAGAGGGTCAAGGTCTACAGTGCCCATCTATGTACACTTGACCTAAGGTACATGAGCAAATGTTCTGATCAGGTGGTCAGCCTGACACAAAACCTTCAGTGTTTAGTTCCCAAGCAATCTTGGTACTCATTAATTGACCCAGGAAAGGATGAAAGGTTGAGTCTATTTTGCACAGCCTGGGATTATAACTTAACTTAATAAATAACAAAAATGACTAAACATTGTTAGTGATTTATAAAGTTCTTTTCAGTTCATTATTCCTACACATATCACTTCAAATCTCATATAATTTCTTTCTACTTTATTCTGACAACTGCTTATATTCTTTACAAATCTAAAACAATTTTATCAGTATGACATATTCTTCAAGACATGTGAATAAGAATCAATATTAAAAACATTTTTTTCAGTAATTAATAGCCTGAAGAATTTTACAGTATAAATATACTGCTGGCCACCGTAAATGCAACGGCAAGAAAGACAAGAGATAGCACAACAAAATTTATTTTGTAGATAACATGTTGACCAAGTATCAAATGATTAAATTTATAGACTTCTGTGAAGTGTGGTTCCTGCCAGAATCAATAGCCAGAGTAGCCGCCATTGTTGGAGATCACCGCTGCCACACGCCTTGGCATTGATTCAAAGAGACTTTGGATGTGTTCTTGGGGTACAGCAGACCAAGCAGCTTCCACATGTTGCCAAAGTTGATCTGGTATGGCAGCTGGGTCAATCGTTGAGCAACCATGGACCACATATTTTCTATCGGCGAAAGATCCGGAGAGCGAGCCCGGCCGGCCAGGGAAGCAATTCAATCTGGTGATTGACGAAGAACCTTTGGACAATGCGTGTCACGAGTGGTCACGCATTATCCTGTTGAAATATGGATGCGGCCAAGCCCTGAAAGTAAGGAAGGACAACTGGCTCCAACATCTCGGAGATGTAGCTCTGGCTGTTTAATGTAGCGGCAATGCGTACTAGAGGAGTGCGAGAGTGATATCCAATACCGCCTCATACCATAATACCGGTGCAGGACCAGTGTGGCGGTGCATAACACAGCTGTTCAGCATCCTCTCTCCACGGTGTCTCCAGACTCGAATCCGACCATCGTGGTATTGCAGACAGATGCGTGACTTGTCAGTAAAAACAACTTCATTCCATTCTACCGCCCACATCCTTCTTTCACCGCACCATTGGCGGCGGAGACATCTGTGGTTCTGCGTCAAGGGTAGACTAAGCAATGGACATCTTGCGGACAGACCACTCTGCTGTAAACGGTGTCGAATGGTACGCGCAGACACTGAATGATGCGTTACAGACTCAATGTGCTGTGCTACGGTTCGTGATGTGACTGAGCGATCCGTCACTGCCATGCGCACAATTTGCTTGTCCTCACGTGAAGTGGTGCACTGAGGTGGATGCGATCGACCATGTCGGTCTGTCGTACCCTCCTGAATCCAACGGTCCCATATCCGCATTACAGTTGTTTGGTTTCGTCCAACACAACTACCGATTTTCCTGAAAGATTTTCCACAATTTCGGTAGGCCACTATACTTCCTCTGCCGAATTCGGATACTTGATCAAAAGCTGATCGCTGTTTTCTACGAGACATAACATTGTTTTTTGAAAAAAAAACAAGAAAAACACAATTTCCGATCTTGAAATCGTCGAAATCTCCAAGCCTTAAATAGCGCTTTGAGGTGGCACCACAGGCGTGCGTGATGCGTGTCTGCGCTGAAATTCTAATCATTTGCATATCTCACCTCCGCTAATGCAGGTTGTAAATTTCATGTTATTTACGTGCTTCCTTCAGGATGTTGCATTTACGGTGGCCAGCAGTGTATATCACTTCTGCATTTTAAAGATTTATCTCAACATACTTTTGAATTAAAAAATTTCTACTTGCATAATTTTGCAGTGAATAGTGTGCAAAATTTATGAATAAACAACTGTCAAATACCTATATTTTAAAAAAAAATAAAGAGCTCTTTATTTCAAATTATGTACCTCTTAAAAAACAAAAAACTTGGCTTTCAAATCTGTATGTTTATGTCACCCTGCCCCTTTTTGTAAAAAAAAAGGGTTAAAACTGTGTGCATACATAATGAGCTTAGTTCAAGACAAACACGCATTCTCCATTGAATTCAAAACAAGTAACAAATTGTACTCATAATTCTATTAATAAATATTTAGATAAAATTTTAAATTTAATAATTGGATAAAAATGTTTTAAATGTTATAAAAAATTTTCAAAAAGATTTTAAAGTTTAAGCATACATTTTTAAATAAAATGCATTTTGTTAACCTATGTGCATTATTATTGTTGACAAATATATACTTTTTAAGAGAAAGTTTCTGCAAAGAGCAAAAGTTGACAACAGCAAGGTACATGAACTGATTAGTTGGAAACACGATTGCCTTTATCAAGTGACTATGACACCATATGAGTTTTTTAAATGATTATCTAAAAACACATGGTTGTCAGTGTAATGTGATAATGACGTTTTATGAATTTAGTCCATTTCGTGACAAATATTTATATTCATGTTATGCAAGATCCTTAAATTATATTTAAAAAAAATTCAAGTAATTTCTAAACCTTCAAAAATTATTTTACATTACAAGCTAAGTATAATGATCTGATATTTTAAATAATGGTATTTAAACTTCTTTGTTATACATTTGGACCATATTAACATGCAGTTTGACAAACACGTGTCTACTTAACACACATTTTGAACATTGCTCCTTTGATAAGCAATCCCTAATGATATCACTCTTGAACATTGAGACATCATAATTGACCTTTCTCACAGTATGAAAGTTAAGTTTATCAATACTTACATATTAATATCACCACAATCAAATTAGTGTCATGCATATTGCACCATGATATCATAACAGCAAAAGAAAACAAAAACAAATTTTACGAGTTATGTCTGGAAAAATAGCCAATAAGATTTTGGTGGAAAGTGGGACAATTCATGTAGCGCCAATTTGGCTGTGGACACATTAATACATAAGTACTGATTAATCTGTAGTTTGAATGATATCATAAATTCCTGTTAAGAGCAGACATCCACGTTTTCTTTCTATTGGCGAGTGAGTGAATATTAACGTCGCACTGTTCAGCTACATGAGGGCTTTTGAAGATGGACCACGGTCAAGTGACGCAGACAGCACCTGAGCTGGCACCCCCCTCTTCTAACTACCACACCACACCAACAGGAGGACGTTTGAGCTCTAGACAGATTTAACGTGGATCGCTTCCCTACATAGCGGGTCTTCAGTAGTAATGGGATCGAACTCATGACATGCTAGCCATGATTCAATACCTTGATCACTTGGCTACTGCGGCCTCTTTCTTTTGGTGAAACGATAGATACAATTTTCTTTTAATATTTAAAATACAAATGACTTAAGTCTTGTAAAAATAGCAAAAATGACCAAAAATTTATCGAATTAACCAGTTACTCTATTTAAGGTTGTTTGCTTATTTCCACAAGTATGATTGATACATTATAAAGTGCTGCTTCTAAATTATTTTTACACTAATTTTTTGTGTATCTTAATTAAACAAGTTTCAAAGTAAAAGTATTTTTCTTTCAGAACAAATTGAAATTGAACAGAAAATTCATATTGAGGCTGAAATATTTTTTTAAAAACACTTTTATAAATCTTCTTAAAAAAAGCTTTTGTACCAAATAGTTCTTAATTACTGCTTATTTCTGAATTTTAAGCTTGGATGCTATCACTGTTTTAAGAAATATATGCAATAAATATCATTACTAAAATTTAAGACTTACTCAAACACAAAGAACAGCGTGCAAGTTCCAACTATGAGGCACACAGTAAAAAAGAAAATGCCTCTTTGTCGAGCCATTATAATGCGTCCACCACAATAAAATTTGTTCCTCCCAGGAAACACCTGCCATTTTCTCACAATAGGCTTGCCGGGCTTGTCCGGCATGCTCGGCGATTCAGTCAATACCCTTGAGTAGTCAACAGCTTTCAACTGACTTTTCATCGGGTAAGGAAAAATGTAAAGAATGCTGAAGATTCAGGGTAAGGCTTTGCTAGCATGTTAACATGTAAGTAACTACAATTTGAATTTGGCATGGTAACATGTAATTTGATGTAAAAACTAAAAAGAAAAGAAAGAAATATCAATGGTTCTATGTATCTTTTATGACAATTAATAAACTTCACACTTTCAAACATGCAAGTTTTATAATACAAAATAGCAGTTAAAGTGTCAGCAGTTGAGAATTTCTACTTCAAATTATTTTCCTCCATATAAATTTCTAAGTCTAAGAACAAAATACTTATTATTCAATAACCTTATAAAATATTACAGAACAGATCCGATACTGTTTTCTATTGCCATGTTAGGCTGTTGGAAACTGAAATAGAATGTGAATCTTTCTTCATCAAACTTTCAAACCTTACAAGGTTTTTAGAGCTAGTCACAGACAGTTCCTCACTGATGATTTTGACACGGTAACTTATTCAAATTAAATCAAATTTATTTTTATAGACAGAACAGGAATCGGAGAAAAAAAAGAATTTTGTTTAGCACTGCAACAGCATTCCTTCAAATGTAGTTATTGAAGAAAAAAACAAATTTTACAATAGAATTCTCTTATTAATGAAGTGATAAAAATCAATAGTAATAGATTAAACTATCATACTAAATTATATTGAATGGCATTTTAATTCACTACAAATGCACATTTATAAAAATAATTTTAGTTCAAAACTAGGAGAACCTTGGAGTTAACGAAATTTAGAATTTTTAACTATTAGTTTTCTCACAGAAAAAATACAAAATTATTTTTTCAGATGCCTCATATACAATAATACATAACAGTTATCCCATTTTAATTACTAAATCTGAAGTACAAGGACAATTTTTTAAAAAATGCCTGAAAATGCCAATTAAATGATAAGTTCTAAATATGATATCAATAAACAGAACTAATTTGACATAGGACTGCTAAGCCAAGTGCTGTATGGCGCGATTCCTTAACGAGCAGATAACTTTTAAAAACGCAAACTTAAAAAGTAAAACGAAGTGTAAATGCAAGATATGTAGCAATGATTAAGAGCACAGGTCTCTTAGTCATTAAAAAAATATACTGGTACTCATCAATGATATTAAAAATATCCATAGTGCAAAATAGCACAAAATACAATATAAAGCTAAATAAAAACAGCTGGCTTGAAGAATAATTGCAACAAAAATGGTTAAATTTTCTAAAAGAAATCAAATTAAAATAGTCTGAAATTAATAGGGCTACTGCGGGAAAAGACCAATAAAAATTAATTCTAACATGTTATTCCCATGGCAATCGCATTACATGATAAAAATATTGAAGTAACTGTATTGAAATGTTATCACCCATCTTGGCGAACATAAACTTGGTGCAAAGCACTCCTATATTAAATCAGTACCCAATAAACAATTAAGAACACACAAAAAGAATTTTTCTACATTTCATAAATATTTAACAGTGCAAAAAAGAAAATTTAATTTTAGAATTTTATTAATACAATAGAGAAATACAGAATTCATATACTGTTTCTATCTTATTGATAAGAAACAAAAAAATGAACATTTAATATGAAAAATATTATTACTGCAAGTATGCTCTTTAATAATCTTATTTATATAAAATGCCATGAAAAATTAAGGAAGAGAAAAAATTATATTGTCAGTTCAATATCAAACTTAGAAACTTCGGAAATAAAATATCTGTGAAAAATATATGTTTGCTTTTAAAAGAACTATTTAAAAGTACTAAAATCAAAGATATATATTTACAATAAGAAATACATTAAACCATTATCATTACAATCTGTAAGTAAAATAATTCTGAAAAAGAAACAAGAGAGGAAAAAACCCCATCTTTGAGAATTTGATCCATGACAGAACTATCTTATTTTATAACACATCGTACTGATAAAAAGGGATATGATTTTGCATTTTTAATATAATCAACAGAGTATATACTGTTAAGTGATAATGAGTAAGTATAAAAAATAATATATATATCATATAATGAAAGAATGATTTAACAGTAAATCAATCCTACAAATCAGAGATAAAATTTTCAAAATTAAAACCTAGAACATGAAACCTCTTTAAAAAACATGAAAAAGCTTGTAAACCAAATAGATAATTATATTTTCTAAAGCTGTCACATACTTAAGGTTGTGTAATGTAGGATTAAACATACTTTACATGATCCAAATTTTTCCCTTTCAGTAGAAAAATAATACATAACCTTACAAGAGAACCTTATTATCCACACCCTAACTTCAGACAATAAACAGATGATGGTACTTATGTATTATTGCAACTGCCAACTCTACTAACAAGTCATCAAGTTGGCAACCCCAATTTCCTATCTGTCATTCGAGCTGAATAGACATCCATGAGCTTCGTTTCAAATAATGTTGTCAATAGGTTACGATAATACACAAGTATCAATTTTTCTCATAATATCTTAAAAGATAGTACAATATAAAAATAAAAATTAACAGATTTTTACTCTTAAGGAATAGCAAACATTTACATTCTTAGTATCATTATTTATAACAACAGATGCAATAATGTACATATGCCCTTTAAATTCACTCAATGAATTTCTGTGCAAATTTTTTTTAGGTTATTTTTTATAAATTTATTATTCATGGATTGATTTATGGTTTTTTTAAGGATATATAGAAAATGAAACAATAGAAAATAATGGCTGATTTAAATTTTAGAATTCTTCTCAATTTCAATTATATTCAAAACCTTTTTTTTTATCATTTAAAAAAAAACAGTTATTTTTTAATAATTCCATCACCATTTATGTAAACAATGTACTATTCCTCAAAACTGTCATATTTACTACAAAATACCAGATATACAAGATATTTGACACACAATACGTAAATTTTAAATTAAACATCTTTCAAATTAATATTTCAATTTATTTTACAGGTTTTATGACAAATTTAATTTCAGGTTTTATAACAAACATAATATATGTACTTCCTTTCCTACTATTTACAAAAAAAATATTTTTACTAAAAATGGTCAATTGCATAATTTAAAAGCACGATTAAACCTTAAATTGTTTTATAAGTTCATATTTTAAATTTTCTATTAAATAATATTGAAATTTAATAATAAACATATCAAACTCTTTAAACATAGTTTCTGTTGATCTCCAAAAAAAAAAGTAATGAGAAGTAGTAATCTTCGCCTTGCATGTTTCAGCCTTTATATTTATTTGAACTTAGTAAAACTGTTATAGATAACCAACATGCAACTAAACAAATGTTCTACAGATGAAGATTTAAAAAATCTAATTATCAATACATATAAATTTTATTATTTATACGATTTTTTCACAATATTCTCATATAGTAATATAGTTTATTATATCATTCATACAGCAATACACACATGACGATATTTGAAATAATAAGCAATTTTAAATTAAGCTAAAGGAAGCTGTATTCGTTTTAAATATACTATGAACAATGATTGCGATTCCATAATATAATATTTTCCATTCGGCACTACTATAATAAGCATCAATTAATATCAATATCTTTAAAATACTTAACATTAAAATTATACAAGTAATGAATCTACGAGTGAATAGAATAAATCAAAGAATTAGTAAACAAAAACTAAACAACAAACCATTGCAAAATTACCCAATTATATACGTGACAAATAATACCTCTTACGAGACGATATTAAAATTACAAGTTTTAAGAAATAATTAGTTAAAGAAAATCATAATTTGAGAAGTAAAAATACTTTAATAATACCCTACTTTTAAGTAAGGTTGATTTTCGAAAAGATAGATAAGGTCCGAAAGCCATACAGTTGGAATCACAGACAAAAGAACAGATAATATTTTGATTAAAAATTCAGCAAAAATAAAGCTTGATTATTAATTTTAAACAATTCATTTCAAACTAATGTGAAAAATATTACTCTACATAACACGAATACATCAAATGTGGAGACAGAAAACACGGAATTAAAATTTCTTTTTTGATAGTGATAGAAGTAGTAGTACTTTTTATATATAGAGTTGAGAAATTGCAATATGTTCATTCTTCAGTCAAGCTCATGACATGATTCATAAATACGTGACTGACCAAAAACAAAGATATTTCATATAACTTTCTTTTTAAAAATATTCTTGATACCAATTTTTCTTTTATTTATAGATTAATAAAAATTCATCAGTATTTTTTATTAATTTAAAAGTTACGAGATGATATAATAAAACATCCTTTCTAGACTCAAATTATCATTTACATTAATCTTAGTTAAAACTTTTAGTTTAAATGCCTACCTTACGCCAGATGTGTAGTGATAACAAAACATACACCGGCTCTTTGCTTACTTATCAAGAACTGTATTTAAATGAAAGATCTAAACTTAATTTAATATGGTGTATTCCACCTACGCACCAATGGTACACAGGAATATCCCCTAGCTCTCTACTGGAAATCAAACAGGACTTTAGCTTCCAGACTGCTCTGAACTAACAAGTAGCCAGCTTATAAATGGCTTCTCTTTGACCAAAAAATACACCTCACTTGCAAAAGATGCCGTGGCCATCCAGCTTCACCGAATCACATTCTGAGTAGCATCGGACTTTCTAAAGGGAGATTAACATCCGATCCCCTTATTATTTTATTTTGGCGGTCAAAAACCTTCTAGATCTGATCTGACATATTCCAGATCTTTCGAGGGTAAGCAAAAACAGTAACGTCAAACGTGATAAAAAAATAAGCGGAAATGTTTTTATCTTCAATGAAACTTGAATTAGGAGCATAAGTTTATGTCCTCTAATCTATCACTCGGAAAATTCTACGATGTTGTTATTGTAGAACAAATAGCCACATATTTACCTAAAAATTTATTTGATTCTGTTATAATTTATTATGGAGTTATATTTCAAAAATGTATTAAATTGTAACATATGAAATGTTCTTTTTTTACGGTTTATTTTAAATAAGTACATCTTTTTATAGAAAGAACTTTAATAATCAGAATAAGAGCCATTAGCTTCAATACATATTTGCCAACGGGAAAGAAGTTCTTTTATGCCGGTATCATAAAATTCTGTAGTTCTAGAGGCTACAAATCCATTGATTGCCGTTTCAGCATCTCTTGGACTTCTGAAGCATTTCTCCTGTAGGAAGTTATCCATATGTTTAAACAAGAGACAATCCGCAGGTGAGACGTCATGTAAATATGGTGGGAGGTCTAGAGTTTTGTAGCTCAACACGTTCAAATTTTGACGAGGGATCAGAGAAACATTTAGTCCAGCATTGCCTTGGAAAAGAATTGGGCCTTTCCAGTGTTGGATTAAACGACATGGAGACCCCTAGGCAGTCGAATTCTTGGGGCCCTGTAGCCTAATAATTTATTACACAACATTTTAGGAACATATTTCATTGCACAAATAAAATAACAAATTATCAGCAAATTAAAAAAACATAACTAAACAATAACATGTGATATTGTTTAGTTAACACCAATGTGATTAACAGCTCATTCAAGATCACTGTGATTGAAATACAAACATGGTGGCAATGACAAAGAAGAGTTTTTGCGTATTAGAATGGGTTCGAGTTTTTCCAGTTATTTGGGTGCAATGTGCATTGAGGTATCCGACTCCTTACGACATTTTTTTTTTAAAAAATTGGAGATACGGGGATTTTTGTTGTTGTTGTTTTTAGATTTGTTTAGTACATTTTATGAAAAATATGCTAAAATTAAGAAGAGAAAAAGATATTATTACTAAAATGGGAAAAAATGGGTAAAAATTGACAAAAAAATAACAAAAACGGAGCCCATTTTGTACCAAAAGTGTATGAACAAATTGTCATTTTTTCAATTCTGATATGTTGCTATGTTATTCATTTTTGAAGTGACCTTCAGGATAAGAGATATTTTAATTTTTACAAAAACTAGAGCACTTTACTTTAATTGTTATATGAAATTGCTTAAAAAAACAGTGATTATATTCACATAAGGGACTGTAAATTTTGTAATAAAACGGTGATTAATAAATCTGCAGGTTAAAACACTTCTACTATTATAGAGAACATACACAAAAAATTTCAGTTAATTATTTTCAAAACTTTTTGAGCAATCATTGTCCCCGTTTGAGCCTTTAAAAAAAACACATTTCGAGCAAAACGCGTTTTAAAGAATGACATCTGGCTTAAAGTAATGGCATCTTATCTTACTAAAACATTGATAGTTTTTGTTCCAGGGAACGGAAAATAATAAACTTGGTATTTTTTTAAAGCTGATAAGATGGCCTATAAAATAAAATCATAAAAATAATTTGTCAATTTTTAGCAAAATTCACAATTGTAGGGTAGTCGGATACCTTAAACAGAAAAGAAGCACCAGCCAACAAGAGCATTCTGAGATGGTATCATTAATATAAGAAAACAGGTTGCTTGGGTAAAAAGAAAAGCAGCAACCAGCCAAGTGTCTAGGAAGAAACAATGGAGGGGTGAGGCAGAGTTTTTTTCCGAATTCCACAAAAGTTGTTGCCTGTAAACTTGAAACGTCCCAGAGAGAAAACAGTATAAAAGATTTTAAGAAAAATATTAAATTCCAAGCCTATCGACGCAACAAGTAACAGAGGATGGCAAGTAAGCATTTGTACATCAACACAAACTATTGATAGAGGGATGCTACAAAATGGATGGAACGAACTGGATTACAGATTGAATGTGCGCCATGTAACAAAAGGAACAAGCATCGAACATTTGTAACAGATAAAAAGAGTGTGTGTGCTTATGACCACACGATAGAAGTGATAGCTTCAAATTTTGTAATGTTGTTTGCAATGTTTCTTTGTTTTGTTGTTCAGGGAATAGTCAGGTGAATAAAAAACAAGGGCATATATTAGTATTGTCATATAAAATTACTTATTCATATGTCTGTACTCATAAAGTAATATTTTTTTGCGAAATATACAATCATATTTGTCAATTAATTATATTCTAAGAAGGAAACAATAATTTTATGTTAGCTGAAATAGGTTATAAATACTTTAGATTCAAAACTATTTTAATAACTAAAAAAAAAACTCCGTCAAGCGTTGTTCCGTAATTTGTCGTGCTTTCATTTGGATCATTTGACATAATTAAATTGAATTTTGATTTTAAAAAGTCTACTTAAAGGCTTTGATTTCTCTTTTGAAAAATCTACATTAAAATCCCCACTTAAATAATAGATAATTTGTTCAGTTGATCCGGCTTCAGTGTAGGCAACTAAATTTTTGTGAATGAATTCGATAATTTTCCCTACACTTTGCTTTGGTGAAATGTAAATAGTAACCAGTAGAACTATTTGTTCATTTTCTGCTCTACATTTCACTGCACAAATCTTTCCGATACATGACTCATTAAACCCAAATGATTCAGTAGTATTTGATGCTACATCTATTTCTAAAATGACATAAGTTGTCGTACCTCCCGTATTTTTATGTATGGCAATTCCATCTGCTCTGTGATTGTGTCTTTGGAATTTAGCAATACAATGAAAATTTGGAACATCTATGTTTTCTTCATTATTTATCCAAGTTTCTGTTAAAAGTAATATAGTTACATGATGCATAACACTGTCATCGAGATCCAAAGCATATGCATGTAAACTTTGACAATTCAAACAATATATTGATATTCTCTTTTTTGTTTAAATGAAGTTTGTGAAGATATCTGTGATTGTTTTAAGTTTGTTTTGTGTGTGTGTGTGATAACCTTTTAAATTCCCTTTGTAGATCTCTGAGAGATGTAAATTCTTTTAGGCCGTGGAAGAATTTTGGATCGGAATTTTCCGTAACAATGTAAAGTCCTTTAAGACTTGTTGCTCTTGATAACGCAACATATACCAATTGTTGAGAATGTGTTTTCTCATACTTATAACAAGAATTGAAGGTCTTTACATTGTTATGGAAAATTTCGATCCATTGTTACAAACCCGAGCGTAACAAGGCTTGGTTTCTTAAAACGCATCATTCAAGTTCACTCTCCAGCAAACCGCGCCTAAATAAGTTATCTCCTCGAAAAAAACTTAGTATATTTCTCTTTACATTCATGTATAACTTGTTGTAATATGCGAAGTTTCAATAATATGATTTCTTAAAATCAGTCCATCATTTGATCTCATGCTATATATGAATATATCAAAAAATTCTTATTAGAAATTTTTTTTTCAAAAACACACTAGTGTAAATCGGGCATTTTATATGTTACAACCTAATAGTTCATATACTTGTCTGGTATAATTTTATAATTAAATATATAATTCCTAAGCAATGAAACCTTTTGAAACAATCCTGCTGCAGTGATACCTGGCCATTAAGACAGGGTTTCAACCCTGAATTTATTTTATAGTACCTATCCTTTTGTGAAGCATTTACTACTATACAAAGAGAAAGAGCTCTCTTCTAATCCTTAATTTAAATGAAAACGCATAAAATGAAGAAACTACGACTTAAAACTGAATATTTATCATTAAAGAAGTTAGTATTTAAATATCAATTGCATTTTAAACTTGACACTGCAAATAACTTATATCTAAACATTTGTGTTAACCATACATAATTAGTCTTTCCAATAGCGTACACAAGGGTGAGATTTGGGGGTTCCATTCCTCGCCCAGTTCCAACAAAATTGTAATTTTTATAATAAGGATTGCATCTTGGCATTTTCGTCTTTTATGACAGTAATTGTACACTTCTTCGATTACTAATGGCTGCACGACCCGTGATAGAGTTAATAAGAAATCCGCTTGAATAAATAAGCAGAAATATAATGAACAAAGCGAAATAGAATAAAAGTATGATACATATTGTACATTGAATGATTATAATAATTATATGATTACATTAATTATTATTAATTTTACATTTCAGCATTTGTAATTTACATTTACTGCACTGGTTTATAATAAGTTAAGGAAAAATCACAAAAATAGCAATAACTCGCTCAAAAATAAGGCAACCTCAATGAAATTTGAATACATTGGTAAGTAAAAGGAGCTCTCTGAACGATATTACATTTTGCAAAATAGTGGCGAAAGTAGTCAGAAAATGTCATTTGTGAGGAGCATATAAATGGATTTCTCAGAGCAAGGCAGCAATTGTTGCTGCGTGTCTGAGATTAGAAATCTTGTATAGCGAAATTATAACAATTACCTCTAGGGATCATTTGACCGAAGAACTGCGATGGCGAGCTATTGGGAGATTAGAGACAGGACAAAGTCAGACAAATGCGGGTAAATGGCAGAATGTGAGTCCGGCAACAATTTCTAACCACTGATTCGGCATCTAAGAGGTTCAGACAAGGACGGCCACGCGCTACCACGAGTCTCGATGACCTATATTTGTCATTATACTCACAAAGAATTAGAACCGATACTCCGAATGAACTCAGTCCCATTTTGCAAGCTCCGGAAAGTTTGTATCATGGTCAGCCGTGCATCGAAAGCTTCACGAACGTTGTCTTTATGAGAAGTTATGACGGTTCTATCCGCGACTATACTAACACCTTGGAGACTATTCTGGAGAAAAATAATTAATTCAACCAACCTTCGCCTACCAAGAAAGCGTGATGATGTAAATGAAGTATATTATATAAATTCTGTTTTCGCGAAGTTTGGGATTGACACGTTGAAGTTGGCAAGTAGGAGTTAGCGTAGAGTCTGCGAATTAGTTTGTTAGTTGAAGATTGAAAGATAGTGGAATTAGTATGAGGTCTTGGAGGTGTCCAGGAAAAAGATTACAGAGCGTGGACCCAACAACATTGATCAAGCTTGATAAAGATCACCTGCAAGTTTCCAGTGTAGGATCGATGCATTAAAAGTACAGGTATTGTGAGCTTGATTAATTAGAAGTTAGCTTATTAGT
>BMAO01014002.1:0-23156 GCA_019973975.1 Trichonephila clavata
CATCGTTGTCATGGGTCGGACCAGCGTAAAATTTTTGAGCAGCTGGGGATCTTTACTAAAATTTGGAAACTTTGCCAAAGTTTCAGGACTTGAATGATCGTGCTCTACCAGATCACCTGCACGATGAGGTGCACGAGTATTTTGATGTTTCCGAGTGCACTATGGTAAAATCATACCGTTTTGCCAGATACCTGCAAAACTTTAAAAAGCTGCACGCCGAATGCAACAGACAGATGGCTGATCTGGTAGAGTAAGTGAGAAAAATTGAAACATGGAACTGTAAATATTGAATTGTAAATATTGGACTGTAAAAATGCCCATGGGCCCAGAAAAAGGGGGACCGAGTCGACACAAGAGTCGACTCGGTCCCCCTTTTTTTGGGTTAAGGAAGGTGCCAACGTTGGAGGGCTTCTCTTTTAAAACTTGTGTTAAAAAGAGGCCACAAGATTTCTACCAAGGATGGATAGAATCAATCGAAAGGTGCCTGATGGCACGTGTAGTTTTTGCATGGTCCTGTTGGATAGAATCAGTCAATAGGTATCTCATGATATAGATAGTGTTTCAATGTTGGATAGAATCAGTCAATAGGTATCTCATGATATGGATAGTGTTTCAATGTTGGATAGAATCAGTCAATATGTATCTCATGATATGGATAGTGTTTCAATGTTGGATCAAGTAATCCAATATATATAGATGCCTCATGATATGGATAGGGTTTAATGTTGGAGAGTATCAGCCAATAGGAATCGATTCACGTGACCCTAAAGAGTATAAAAGGCGAGACATCAGCAGACAGAGACATTCTCTCTCAGAGTTCTCTCAAAGCAACATGTCTCAACTAGCCTTCTTCGCCCATGCTAATGTATTTCATCATGGAGGCAAGCCTGTACCAATCGAATTGTCCATTGCCACGATTCCGGAGGATGGAAAGGACCCAGAAGTAATTTGTATTACGGTGGATCACTGCAACCTAATTACCACCTCGAAAGACTGTCGGGCCAACCGTTTTATTAACGAGCGCCTCAGTTTGAAGAGCCACATCCCTGGATCTGTGCCACTGGAATACCTGTCCTTTTGCGTCAGGGGCAAATTTTGCCACCTGGCGCAAGGAAATCAGGGACTCATCGTTGTCAAAGGGTCGGACCAGCGTAAAATTTTTGAGCAGCTGGGGATCTTTACATAAATTTGGAAACTTTGCCAAAGTTTCAGGACTTGAATGATCGTGCTCTACCAGATCACCTGCACGATGAGGTGCACGAATATTTTGATGTTCCGAGTGCACTATGGTAAAATCATACCGTTTTGCCAGATACCTGCAAAACTTTAAAAAGCTGCACGCCGAATGCAACAGACAGATGGCTGATCTGGTAGAGTAAGTGAGAAAAATTGAAACATGGAACTGTAAATATTGAATTGTAAATATTGAACTGTAAAAATGCCCATGGGCCCAGAAAAAGGGGGACCGAGTCGACACAAGAGTCGACTCGGTCCCCCTTTTTTTGGGTTAAGGAAGGTGCCAACGTTGGAGGGCTTCTCTTTTAAAACTTGTGTTAAAAAGAGGCCACAAGATTTCTACCAAGGATGGATAGAATCAATCGAAAGGTGCCTGATGGCACGTGTAGTTTTTGCATGGTCCTGTTGGATAGAATCAGTCAATAGGTATCTCATGAATATAAATCCATTGGTATCATGAATGATATGTTTCAATGTTGGATAGAATCAGTCAATAGGTATCTCATGATATGGATAGTGTTTCAATGTTGGATAAGATATTCAGCAAATAGATTGGAGAGTATCAGCCAATAAGGATCAATTCACGTGACTCTAAAGAGTATAAAAGGCGAGACATCAGCAGACAGAGACATTCTCTCTCAGAGTTCTCTCAAAGCAACATGTCTCAACTAGCCTTCTTCGCCCATGCTAATGTATTTCATCATGGAGGCAAGCCTGTTCCAATCGAATTGTCCATCGCCACGATTCCGGAGGATGGAAAGGACCCGGAAGTAATTTGCATCACGGTGGATCATTCAAACCTAATTACCACCTCGAAAGACTGTCGGGCCAACCGTTTTATTAACGAGCGCCTCAGTTTGAAGAGCCACATCCCTGGATCTGTGCCACTGGAATACCTGTCCTTTTGCGTCAGGGGCAAATTTTGCCACCTGGCGCAAGGAAATCAGGGACTCATCGTTGTCAAAGGGTCGGACCAGCGTAAAATTTTTGAGCAGCTGGGGATCTTTACTATAAATTTGGAAACTTTGCCAAAGTTTCAGGACTTGAATGATCGTGCTCTACCAGATCACCTGCACGATGAGGTGCACGAGTATTTTGATGTTTCCGAGTGCACTATGGTAAAATCATACCGTTTTGCCAGATACCTGCAAAACTTTAAAAAGCTGCACGCCGAATGCAACAGACAGATGGCTGATCTGGTAGAGTAAAGTGAGAAAAATTGAAAATGGAACTGTAAATATTGAAACTGTAAATATTGAACTGTAAAAATGCCCATGGCCCAGAAAAAGGGGGACCGAGTCGACACAAGAGTCGACTCGGTCCCCCTTTTTTTGGGTTAAGGAAGGTGCCAACGTTGGAGGCTTCTCTTTTAAAACTTGTGTTAAAAAGAGGCCACAAGATTTCTACCAAGGATGGATAGAATCAATCGAAAGGTGCCTGATGGCACGTGTAGCTTTTGCATGGTCCTGTTGGATAGAATCAGTCAATAGGTATCTCATGATATAGATAGTGTTTCAATGTTGGATAGAACCAGTCAATAGGTATCTCATGATATTGATAGTGTTTCAATGTTGGATAGAATCAGTCAATATGTATCTCATGATATGGATAGTGTTTCAATGTTGGATCAGTAATCCAATATATATAGATGCCTCATGATATGGATAGGGTTTCAATGTTGGAGAGTATCAGCCAATAGGAATCGATTCACGTGACCCTAAAGAGTATAAAAGGCGAGACATCAGCAGACAGAGACATTCTCTCTCAGAGTTCTCTCAAAGCAACATGTCTCAACTAGCCTTCTTCGCCCATGCTAATGTATTTCATCATGGAGGCAAGCCTGTACCAATCGAATTGTCCATTGCCACGATTCCGGAGGATGGAAAGGACCCAGAAGTAATTTGTATTACGGTGGATCACTGCAACCTAATTACCACCTCGAAAGACTGTCGGCCAACCGTTTTATTAACGAGCGCCTCAGTTTGAAGAGCCACATCCCTGGATCTGTGCCACTGGAATACCTGTCCTTTTGCGTCAGGGGTAAATTTTGCCACCTGGCGCAAGGAAATCAGGGACTCATCGTTGTCAAAGGGTCGGACCAGCGTAAAATTTTTGAGCAGCTGGGGCTCTTTACTATAAATTTGGAAACTTTGCCAAAGTTTCAGGACTTGAACGATCGTGCTCTACCAGATCACCTGCACGATGAGGTGCATGAATATTCTGACATTTCCGAGTGCACTATGGTAAAGTCATACCGTTTTGCCAGATACCTGCAAAACTTTAAAAAGCTGCACGCCGAATGCAACAGACAGATGGCTGATCTGGTAGAGTAAGTGAGAAAAATTGAAACATGGAACTGTAAATATTGAATTGTAAATATTGGACTGTAAATATTGAACTGTAAAAATGCCCATGGGCCCAGAAAAAGGGGACCGAGTCGACACAAGAGTCGACTCGGTCCCCCTTTTTTTGGGTTAAGGAAGGTGCCAACGTTGGAGGGCTTCTCTTTTAAAACTTGTGTTAAAAAGATGCACAAAGATACGTTAAAGATTAGTGTCAAGGTTGTAAAGCGTCAACCAATAGGAATCGTTTCACGTGACCCCACTAGAATATATAAAAGGCGAGCAGCTAGCAGCCAGAAATCAGAGTGCTTCTGAATGCAGTCAAGAGTTTAGAAATTTTATTTTTGGTTAAAACTGTCAGGTTTGGGTTGGTATTGAATATTTCAAATCTGGCAGTTTTGACGGAAAAAGAATTTCCATGGCAACAGGTAAATGCTAAATGTTTTTCGTTAAGACTTTCAGGATTTGGCGTAATGTTGGAAATTCGCAGATTCTGCAAGTCTTATCGGTAAATGTTTTTAGCCAAAATCTTCAAAAATCCGAAAATTGGGGGACCGAGTCGCATGTCGACTGGGTCCCCCTTTTTTCGGGCCACATTATCCACCAAGATTGGAATGCGTCTTTTTAAAAACTTGACACAAAAAAATCGGACTTGCCTGCTGGCTGCCAGTTGAGACCTCCGTGTTTCCTAGACACGCCAAGATTATAAAGTCGTGAGATGGGTCGTCCCCAATTTTCTAACAAGATACACACCCATATTGGAATGATTCTGTCTTTTCTCGACATACCAACGTTGCATTGTCTACATTTCATGGGTTGCTGCTTTCACCAAGCTTGACATGTCTCCATTTCATTTGTGTATCGCCCCTGACATGTCTCCATTTCATTTGTGGATTACCCCCCGTTTTAAATCATTCGTCTGGGATGGGCTGAAAAATTTTCTCGCCTCCATCAAAAATATTTTCGGAGGAATTTGAAAAAAGTTTCGATATGGATATTGAAGAGAAGTTCAAGACGCTTTGAGGGGATACTCAAAAAGGGTCGTTTTCCATTTTCAATCATTTTTTGAAAGGGTCACGGTGCTCAACTATTTATTCGACCGACTGTACCTCTATTTTGCGAACATTTTCTTGGAACCAAAAATAAAGTATATTGAAGATGAGTCTCTGTTTAATGAATTTTCACATAATGAACTTTTTCAGGATTTAGCGCATTCGTTAAATTGAAGCCCAACTGTGTAAACATATAGACAGTATACAAAAGCTCGAAATGCCGTTGGCATTTCGTCGTTCTGCAATCACTTTGTAAGTGATTGCAGAAGTTGATACAAAAATAAAAATTTAAAGTCTATCTCATTAAAAGTTCAGTCCATAATCTTGCATAAATTTACATTTATAAATATATTTTGCAATATCATATATATTGCTTTCATTGATTTTGAAAACAGTCTGTGTGTGTAGAATTTATGATGAGCGTATTCACAAAGAGTTATTACTTGATTTAAAACAATATCAACGTTCGTCACTGCTTTCGTTTATTTGGATTTTATCATACAAAACAATCACAGCTAAATAACAAATCAGAAATAAGTTAAAAGAATATATAGCTATTGTTATTTATTAACATTTAAGGGATTCATTCATTGAAATTCGGTGGAGCTCTGTTGTAGATTTTTTCACTCGAAGTCCTCCATTTTAGTATTCTTGATAGGATATACTTGGAGGATATCAGGAATATATCAGGAAGGAATCCTAACTAGATAGCAACCACTTCGTTGCAATCATATGGGAAAAAATTTCTGTGCAGTAGTACAAATTTATATCCACGAAATCCCGAGAGTTATTTTAATTTCAATAAGTTTCTTATTTTTTTATCAAATCTAGGCTGTTACATTGAATTTCAAGCGATAAAATGCATTTAAAAATGAAAACAAGATATCAATCATTGGCATGGCCAAGTAATTTTAGCGCGTTTTTCACATGCTGTATTTTACAATAGGAAAATTCGGGAAAACAATGGGAAAATTTAAATATGATTCGGCTCATCTAGGGCACAAATGCGACCCAATGCCGAAAAACCGAGATCAATTGGTTGCTTATTGGCTGAGAAAAAGGTACGACAAAATATGGAAAGCAGACGAAGACGAAATTTGCTTCCAAATAGCGCTTTTGTTCCACTACGTGAAAAACGCACTAAAAAATATTTAAAAAAACATTTAGTATACTTCATTCCAACTAAAATTTTCTAATGGTATTTGTACCTACTTTCTTCAAAATATACTACCTTCAGAAAATGTTCAAATCCTTGTCCAAAACCCATAGTTCATATGAAAAAGTACCCAAAATAATATAATTTAAATATTAATAAACTAATTATATATTGAAAAAGTATGATTTTAGATAACGAGTTATGTTTTTGTCACTTAGCTTGGATTTATGACCAACCCGACTGCAGAAAAAGCCCTTTCAACTTCAGCTGATGTTGAAGGAAATGTTTTCACACACAAAGCCTCACTAAGTTTTATAATAGTATATATATATTTGAGGGCCTTTTTTAAGCCAAATAACTACAATTCTCACTTTACTGCCTTTCTAATTAAACTACGTAGAGCCTTCGTCTCCATGTGGATCGGTTTTATCTAATTTTACATCCAACATTGAAGATTTTTCTCTTCCAGTGCTCTCAAAGAGAGATATTTGGGAGAATAATCGGTTCGTTCAGTGAAATGGCTATTAACTCTTACTTTTACTACTAAAATCGTTTCTGTTCAGTTATTTTCGAGGTTTTTAATTTTTAAAGAGCAATATTTGTGTTTTTACACATAGTTAAAAACCTTAGAAGCTTTTTTTGCTTTCATTAATTTTTTCCTATTGAGAAATTTCCGGGCTTAAAACATTCTTGTGTTACTAAAAGACAATATTTGGAAGAGGTGGAATACTACTGAAAATTATATGACTTAAAATCAGCCTTTTTCAGCTGATACTACAATGAGACTTTATTGAGTTCAAGTATTCCGTATACACAAATATAACTGAATTTATCTATGATATATTACAAAATTTATTATAACACTATAGTAAAATAATTTCAAGTCATGTAATAAAAATCAAACTTTTTAAATTGCACCGACTTAAAACTGAGAAAAAATTAAATGTTATACGTACAAACCTGGGGGTTTCTAATTTCAGTTTGTATCATTATTATTTTTACAAGTGTTTCAAAACTTTTTTGAAAGCATCATTATAAGATTAGGCTGAGTAATCTCTGTCATCGTATACATATAACAAATGCTATCATTTTTATGTAAAACATATTTTAAATATAAAAAAAATATATCCTCATATAACATATTTAATTAAAGTAGTGTTTTGATACAGTGTACATAATTTGGATAAAAACATTTTTTTTAATTAGATCTTTAGAGGCATTATTAATTTTTGTTTCATGCCTTTAGAAACTAACTGTGTTTTTCTCAGACTTTTCAATTTTGAGGATATATTTCTCCCAAGGATTTTTTCTGTTCAAGATAATATTGAAAATTTTTTGTAGAATTTATATATTATATATATATATATATATGTTCTTTAAAAGTTAGTATGTAACGAATGGTAATAGAGCGCCCTCTTCTGGCCATGTGGACACTTAACCAGTCACCTGCCACCTCGGGGAAGAAAGGATGTGCCAATGTCCTCCCGCGCAAACCCCTTTGTATTTTTATAGTATTTTCCTGTTTTTATGTAATTGTAATCGTGCTCAATTAGAATGTACCACCAATTAAAATTATTTGAGCTAGCCGCCGGAGTTATTCTTGAGTATCGGTTATAAAAATGTCGCCCAACTTACGGCCCGAATAATTATTTAATTTTAATATGACTACTCTATTCTAACAAAGCTATCTTCAATATTCTGAACTGCTAGTTCATGTAGAAGTTTAAAAAAGTAATTTCTGAAATTGTAGCTTCCGGCTACGAAGAAATTTTCGGATTACTAGAAAATTTATATTTCCTACCGGGAAATTAGAAACTTTGGATTGCATTCGTCTTCACGGAGCATCAGCTAAGTTTTCTTTTCTTTTGTTTTGTTTCTGATTCATTTTGATCTTTTATTAAATTTTACTTGTGTTTTTATATTTTATGGTATAAATATATAATAAGCATGATTTATTAGTTATATTTCATTTGAGTAATTCTTTTCCCTAGTAAGGAAATTCTTTTACTTTTGTTAATTTCCTGTGATTTATGACTATTAGTGTACTTGTTTGGGGAACTTCTTACCCCCACTTCTGACCTTGAGCTTTCACTGCTTTTCGTTCACGAACAAGACGTTTTGTTACTAAGGGTCCCCCACCCGTTTTTTCTGTCTCTCACCCCTTGCCTGGTGAAAATCAGACATTCTTTTTTTTTTCTCTTGTTCATTTTACTTGGAAACTCGGAATTCAGCATCCGCTGTTCGTTTTGTAAAATTTGTTTATCCTCGATATTTTTCACTTTTTTTTTGTTGACTCTTTAAGTTACTTATGACGCCAGAGTGTCCCGGAAATTGATATTTCCTATTTAGTATTATAATTGCATGTGTTTTTTTTTATTGAATTTTAGTGTTATGAAATTGTGTTTTATTTTCAACTATACTGAAGAATTTTGATCATATATAAAATATATAGGAATTAAATGAAAGAAATTATTTTCTTTTTTTTGTTAACAAAAGAATAGTTGAAAAGTATTTTTATTTTTTATTCAAAAGATTCATGCATAGGTTTTGTTTTGACTTTGAATTTCATCAGAATTTCTTTTATATGTGAATTATTTTTACTTTCAAAGCTAAATTTTTGCATTCAGTCAAATATCTACAAAACAGTATTTTTATACCTTCAAAGGAATAGTTTATATATTGTTTTGGTTAAGTACATCAGAATTTCTGTTTATCTGAATTTTCATTTTGTTTTCGAAGTTTAGATTTTTGTATCCTATTTTTTAATAGTATTGTGTTCGAATATCCAATTCTTATAATTTTAGTGATTAGTTGATGCTCAGTTATAAAGGTTTTAACTATTTTAAAACTAAATTAACTGCATTTAATTTGTGGCTGTCGGATTTTATAATTGACAATTCCCCCCCCCCTCAAAAGTTAAAACAATGGCGTATCTTGCTAAAGCGCGCAAAGAGGACTTAAAAACACTAGCTACAGAATTGGGCCTCGAAGTAGGAGAAATAATGAAAATAATACATTTTAAAAATTTAATCATTAATTCGAAAGACTACGATGAACAGTTTACTAAAACTCTTCTAGAAACCATAATTAACACGAGGGTTCAGGCAGAACGTGAGGTGAAGGAGGAAAATGAATACAAACGAAAACAAGACGAACTGAATTTAGAACTAGAACGCATGAAGTTAAGCATGACTGTTACTTCTTCAACTAACCCTAGTGCTGCCGCAGAGAAAATAAATATCCAGCACCTCATACCCAGATTTGTGGAAACTTCAGACATTTCCACCTATCTAAAAATATTTGAAAGGCAGTGTGAGCAAGTTAACATAGGGGAAGTCGATTATGTAACACACCTTCTACCAGTGTTACCTATTGATATTTCCAATATTATCTTGCGGGAACCTAAGGAGAAATTAGGAAATTACCAGCACATTAAGCAAGTGCTGCTCCAACGATTCAAGTTGAGTGCTGAATCGTTTCGAATTAAGTTCAGTACTCATCAAAAACAACCCGAAGCTCTGTGGAAGGACTTCGCGTATGAGCTAAACAATTTCTTAGAAGAATGGCTACATAGCCTAGAAGTGAAAGACTTTAACTCCCTTAAGGATTTGGTTCTTACCGATCAGCTTAAGAGAAGAGTTTCGAGGGACGTTAAGGAACACTTCGTGGATATCTGGGGAGATATTAAAAGCTCATCTGAGCTAGTACAAAAATTAGACGATTATGAAATTGCTCGAGGTAAGACGTCGAAACATAAAGTTTTACCAGACGTAAGAAGAACTTCTTTCCCCTTAAAAACAAATAAACAAAGTAGTATAAGAACGGGGTATATGGCAAAGGAAGCACCAAGAAAACCATTTGGAGGGCATTCGCAATTTGAAAGCCGAACTCCTCTGTCCTGCTATGGATGTGGAAAGCCCGATTACATCAAGTCAAAATGCCCTGACTGCAATCCTTCAAGGGTTGATCCAGCTCACGTTGGAATTCTGCGAGTTAACAGTCTCTCTCCATCCAACAGAAATGCTGTACTCAGGATCAGCATAAATGGAGTTTCAGGAACTGCATTTGCGGACAGTGGTGCAAGTCATTCGATTGCAGGAGAAACTCTTTACAGTATCCTTCGGCAACAAGGAGCTGCTTTTGAGAAGACAGTCATATCCCTATCCTTTGCTGATGGAATCGTTACTCAGAAAGAAGTTCTACGTACATTTCAAACCGTTCTTCTGGAAGGCAGAAAGTTTAAAACCCACTTTATTATTTTGCCTGATGCCAAAAACAACTCCACTCTACTTGGAGTTGACTTTCTCGAAAATGCTGGAATAGTTCTAAATTTCAGGAAGGACTGTTGGACTTTTTGTGACGATTCCCGAAAATGGTACAATTTCGTAACGCCTTACCAGAGTACATCTGTTAATGTACTTCCTGTGGCGATAAAAAACTGTCAATTACGGGAAGATGAAGGACAAGAACTCCCTGGTTCTCAGCGTGTGGAACTTGATAGCTTGCTTAAAAATCATCACTCTATCTTCGAAGTAGGGGGAGAAGCTACTCCATTTATCGAACATAGCATCAACACTGAAAACAACCCACCAATTTCAGTGCCTCCCTACCGGATGAATCCAGCAAGGAAGAAGCTGTTGAAGAAAGAGCTAGATTCTCTGCTGCAACAAGGCATCGTAGTAGAATGTGAATCTCCGCACGCCTCTCCCGTTGTTTTGATTCCGAAACCAAGAATTGAAGAGAAACAAGATCAGCGAAAGGCCTTCTATGATAAAAGACATCGTCCTGGTTCCTTGTATCATCCAGGTGATAATGTCTGGGTAACCCTTCACCCCCTTAGCAATGCTGCCCAGAAGAAAACCGCTAAATTCATGCCTAAAAGAGATGGACCTTATATTGTTGTGACTCAACGCTCTCCGACGACTTATGAAGTGGAAAATCCAAACAACCCACATGAGGTTCTGGGACCTTATCATTCATCTGCTCTTCGTCCATGCATAGACAAGGAAGCCACTCCAGTGATGCCTCTCAGAAAAAGGGGAAGACTCAGGAAAGGCAACTCTGCTGGTTCCTCATCGAGGACGATACCTAGGAACCAGAGGGGGAGTGTAACGAATGGTAATAGAGCGCCCTCTTCTGGCCATGTGGACACTTAACCAGTCAGCCTGCCACCTCGGGGAAGAAAGGATGTGCCAATGTCCTCCCGCGCAAACCCCTTTGTATTTTTATAGTATTTTCCTGTTTTTATGTAATTGTAACCGTGCTCAATTAGAATGTACCACCAATTAAAATTATTTGAGCTAGCCGCCGGAGTTATTCTTGAGTATCGGTTATAAGTATGGATTTCGGTCTGAGAGCACTAGTTATTTTTTCTAAAAATCTTAAATTAATAGTTTTAAAAAATTTGATATATTTTCCATAGCTGTAAAAATAATTATTAAAATTCAACAAGGAATTTTTAGTAGGGAATATTAGTTTGAAATGTTCAAATCCATACTAACTTTTGTTCTCAATAATCTTAAGAAACAGAAATCACTGAAAATAACTAAAAAACTTTAAAAATTGAGTATTTTACAAGAAAAATTTGTAATTTTTAAAATTAAGACCGGTAAAAATTTTTTTATTTGAAGAATAAATTTAATAATATAATCTAAAAAGAAAACACAATTTACTTTCAATATTACTGTCTTTAAAACGGGCACTGTGTAGCCTTAACATCACTACTCAAACTAGTAACATATTTAAAGCAATCCGTTATTTTTTCAAGAGCGTACCATGCCCATCCATAGATATAAAGATCAAGGAGAAAAAAAAACGGAATTTAAAAATTGCTACAAAACACACACACATATATATACACATTGTACTAACCGTTACCCGCCCGCTTCGCAGGGTATTTCATGACGTTTTATAAATATATACTGTTTATATATATATATATATATATATATATACCTGTAACTCTCGACTCTTGATATAAAAAAAGAACAGGACTTCTAATTTGTATTTTCTAAAAATTTTAAAAATTGAAGTATAGAAGGATGTTTGTACCTTCGTACCCTATAACCAAGTGGATTTCCGCGTAACCAATTTTTGGTGGAACTCTACTCCATAAGCATGCAAGACAAATTTTAAGTCTAAGTCTAATAGAGTAAAAACGAAGTTTTTATTATCAATTCCTACCGTAATTCCGTTGAGAAACGTTCTCCAATATAACTGTTCTTAGCGGATTTCAATTTAACAAATGGAAAATGCAAACCAAATTCCACTATTATAGACCTTGTATTTCGAAAAAAGGAAATTTTTTTTGTGTCAAATACACCCCAGTAACCCCATGCTCCCCCAGGAGTTGATTTCCTAAAATACATTCTTAGTAGATCCCTGTTCAACAAAAGAAACATGCTTAACCAATTTCAAGTATGTGGGTCTAACAATTCAAAAACGGGATTTTCCCCCCATAATTCCCCGTGACCTCTCGCAACCCTCCTTGGGGTTTATTTTCGTTTTAATGAAACTCTGTTCCATGAAAGGAACATGCCCACCAATTTTCAAGCAGGTAGGTATAATAGTTTAAAAAACGGAAATACTTATATCCATTACGTCCCTTAATCCCCCGAAATGAAACTTGTGGTTTAATTTTCGCGAAATCCATTTTGTAGCGGTTCTCTACTCTGCGAAAGGAATCTTTTACCAAATTTCAAGACTGTACGTCTAATAGTTTAAAAACCAATTTTCATATCTGTAGGTTGAATAGTTCCGGAGATATCGTGATTAGTCAGTCAGTCAGTGAGTCGCTTTTCTCCTTTATATATATATATATAGATATATAACCCAAATTTGCTGGTCTTAATTCAGTAACAGCTTTAGAAATCATAATAGGTATCCTTTTTAGTCAATTGACTTTTTTGCTTTCTTCCATTTTTATTACACTATATATATATATATATATATATATATATATATATTCATATATACACGTACATATATATATATATATATATATCGTCTCCCTCCACTACTTCTCTCTACAAAAATAAAACTTCGGAAATTATATTTTTCCTCAAGTCCCAACTGAAGATATACTAAATTTTTCTTCAAAAAATTTAAAATCCCTTCCCTCTTCTTAGCCCGATGGACTTTATTTTTGATATCCAAGACAACAATCATAAACATGCTCGTGAATTCACTGAAGAACTTCCTCTGTAAATCATGAGTCTTATTAAGATAATTTCATGAAAAAATTGATAGCAACATCAGATTTCAAAAACGCACTACTGTTCTCCACACCGCTCCTCTGGGGAATTTAAGCATCGCAATCGTGTCACTAGAAAAGATCAAAGCAGTAAAAATTCAAAATAAAAGAGCCGATCACACAAATGCACCGATTTTATCTCCGCTTATAATCGGCCACACTAAAAATAACATTATGAGAGTACAAACGCCGACTATATACAATAAATATTCTGAAAACGTTGCACGTAGGAAATAAAAAAAGGAATCTTAGCTTGAAAATTAATTCAATGAATATAATAATTTAATTGAAGGCTGTGAAATTTGTGTCACATTTTCATGAGTATTGAAAACACTGGCGGAGCTGCTCCCTGTATCATCTTTGAGGGCCCTCTCTAAGGCCACCCCCGCGATTTCTTGCTTACACGTTTGGGTGCCCGCCCTCAAAGCTTGGGGCCCCGTATCATTGATATGCGGTAACTATGCCCCTGATTGGAAATAGCATTAATTTGTAAAACAAGGAATGGAATGCTGTTAAAAAAGGACTGACAAAAAAGTGCTCTAGTTAATAATTTTCTAAAAAAAATGACATTTTCTTTTTAAAGATTCAAATAGAAACTTTATTTCCATAATAAGCATCCTTCTATGACAATTTCAAATACAATTTGTATCTAAGAGATATGAGCAGAAAGAAACTTATTAAAATTTCACATATTTCTATCAAACAAAGAGAATTAGATCGATAAATAAATAAAGGTAACAAAGATAAATAAAACAAATAAATCCCCTGAAATTCGAAAAAAAAGTACTTTTTCTAAATTTCAAATAAAGATCTACCAAATTCTTCGTCGAAAAATTAAAACCCCCACCCATATTTCGTTTCCCTTCTTATTCTTATGGGCATTGTTTATGATACCTAAGACAATGTAGACGTATTTGTCAAGAGGCAGTTTGAACGTTTTTTTGCTAAAAATCCGGAGCCTTATAACGATGATTTTATAGAAAAGTTGAAATTAATTACATGATTTCTAAACTACAATACCAATTTCCACAAAAAGGGACAAATGTCATCCGAAACTAGGAAACAGTAAAATTCTACAATAGAATTACCTCAAAAATGTTGTACTCAAAGGCCTACCCTGAAATACAATAATTCATGTGACAAAATATCAAGTGCATTACACTCAATTATTTTCCATATGAATGGGAAAAACTCACATAATAATTATACCCAAATTAAGCAAATATATCCTGTGTTTTCCGACAAATCTAGACTGATTAGCCTCATCATTTCTGCAGAAAAATGTATTTTTGAGTAGATTCCAGAACTATATATACTTAGAAATGCAATGCACATTTTGATACCTATCCACTAGCACGGCTTTCAAAAAAAAAAATGTCTCCGCACCCAATTTTGTGCGGCAGTGACAGAACCTTATTCAAACGTTGAAACTATTTGTAGGAAACTCTTTCCCTTCTTTCCTCACCCCCCTACCCGTTTGCTGACACGTTTTTCCTCTCTTCGATCTGGTTCTTCAAAGAGCGCATGAGCTCTCATACCGACTACATCTGTCAATCATTTCTGAACCACACCCCGTTGCTATAGTAACGATAGGTTTCCAGAAAACAAAAGTTATCTTTATGACGTCATCCGAGTTGCAAACAACGCCATCTGTTGGATAAAGCAGATTTGTGAAATTTCGAAGACGCGGCTGTTTTCGGTCAATGTTAAAGGATAGAGATCAAACGGCTAGCACATTTGTAGGCAGGAAAAAGCTCCAATAATAATAAAAAGTTTTAGGGATATAAATGTTCAAAGGTCGGACAGTGATTCGTCTTCCTTTCAAAAGCCTCGTCATAATTATTTTAGCTTGTTACTTCAAAGATTTTTTATTTGATAAATGTGAAGGGAGAACAGAAATTGTAGCAGCAGCATCTTTCTCCCAAAATTTCTCTTAGATGGGAAATAAATTAAAACATTGAGTTTTTTCGTATAATCTTCTTTGGATCAAAAAACTAATCTTTGCGGATTCCAAGTATCTTTTCGTTCAACTCTCTCCGATAATGATAAATAGTCCTTCGGTAATTACCGTCACGTTTTAAATGTTTTTCTAGGCCAATTTTTACTGACTTCAAGCTTGTTACAATTGCAGTCAGAGTTTCAGCTTCTACATTTTATTAAAGAATAATAAATTTGGGCTTAATGAATGTCTTTGAAATTAATGACTTTATCTCTAAATATACTGTTGAACCTCCATATTGCGATTTTTTTCCTGAAACAAAGAATATTTCACGATTAAATAAACTTCGGTTCTAAGGTTATTTTACCACACGGTAAAATAGCCTTCCAATAGCGAAGTGCATTTTCTACATTACGAATTTTTCTCTCCCTATATTTTTAAAATATTTCCAACATTTCGAATTATTCTCTCTTTTAACACATTTTATGGTGGTCATAAAATTTGAATTGGTTTTCTTAAGCGCCTAACTCGATGAGCGCAACAGAATTCTGGGCGTTTCATTCAAGAAGCGCAACCTTTAACCCTGTGACGTCGTCACAATGGAGAAAGCGCCTCTATTCATAAATATTTCCACGGCTGGATAAAACGTGTTTTTAGCTGCATTGTGTTGTATCAGACAGCTGGACCGTCGGCGACTGTGTGTCTGGGGGACACTATGGACTAGGCATCGCTGCATTATTTCTATTCATGGGCAGTGATTGTACGTCTTGAATGCTGGCGCCTCTGCAGGCGGCGGCGAGGTGTTTGAAGTGCCAGATGTCAGCCGGGCCCTTGTCGCCGGGAACCTTTGAGAGGGACCGGACTTTTGTCATCTCTGCACGAATGGATGACGTGCAAGACCGTTGGTGCCGGGTGCAAAACCCTGAGGTCGGCCAATGGGGATTGATGAGGGGCGTGGAGTGAACCCGCCCCTAGTGTTTAAAAGAGTGGACTTCAGAAAGAGAGGGAGACTCCTGATAGACTCCTGATGAACTGCTGGAGGGACTCCGACGAGAGATACCCAAGAGAGAGGCCTGCAGACGAGGAGAAGACTCCTGATAGACTCCGGATAGACTCGTGATAGACTCCCACGAGAGATTCCCGGAATTGAACCCTGCGGACGAAGGAAGAGACTCCGGACAGACTCCCACGAGAGATACCCAGGAGAGAGGCCTGCTGACGAAGGAGGGAGCAAAGAGACTCCGGAAAGACGGCTGATAGAATACAACGAGAGATTCTTTAATAATTAGCTTAGCGTACATTTTCAATGTGGAGCCACGACGTTACAGCTAATTAAATTGGTGGCAGCGAGCTGGGATCGGCATTTAGCTAATTATTTAAATGCCCGAATCCTTTTTTATTTAAATTAACTTTTGAGAAAAAAGAAATAACAAAGAGAGAAAATGCCAGCCGTGTGTGCGAGAAAAATAAAAGAACTTTAAACAACGCAAATTTCTCCTGAGTTCCTGTGGTGTCTCCATCCTTATCGTTAAAGTGTGTTCCTGTTGCTGGAAAATTCCCGGAGAGCCTGCTGTCCATTTTACTGTATATGAATCGTGTTGGGTGAATCAACGAAAGAAACAAGCGGAGGAAAGCCGAAAACAGACCCTGATTTCCGTCGGCTGATTTTGAACGAAGTCAAGGGTATTCTGTGTGATATTCCCGTCCAGGTGTGCCATAGATTTTGGCAGTGATTCGAAACAGAAAGGTGAGTATTTTCTTTGAGATTATACTCGGGGCAGCAATTGATTATTATTATTGTTATGATTAATGTATGTAAAATTTTGGTAGTAAATAATTTACGTACTAAGTAAAGTTAGAAAACACTAGAAAGAGAGACTAGAAAGATTTTTAAAGTTTTGTATGATGTATAAATGTGCGATTTATTAGTATTGTTGTTTGTGAAATGTAGTTAAGTATATAGTAGTTATACTTGTTTCGTTGGTACAGTTACTGTGCAGAGTACTGTATTGTTTTTAAGATTTGCGCACATTTGTGAAATATAGTTAAGTATATAGTAGTTATACTTGTTTCGGGGGTACAGTTACTGTGTAGAGTACTGTATTGCTTTTAAGATTTGTGCGTTTTTGTGAAATATAGTTAAGTATACAGTAGTTATACTTGTTTCGTTGGTACAGTTACTGTGCAGAGTACTGTATGGTTTTTAAGATTTGCGCACATTTGTGAAATATAGTTAAGTATACAGTAGTTATACTTGTTTCATTGTTTCAGTTACTGTGGAGAGTACTGTTTTGTTTTAGGATTTTTGTGAATTATAGTTAAGTCTAGGTCTAGTGTATTTCTAGTGTGCGTTGAGTTTTTGTATAATTTTTGTGACAATTAAGCTTAATTTGGTTTTGTGTGTATTAGTGCATCATGGCGTACTTATTAAGGCAAAGAAAAGACGTATTAGTAGAAATGGCGAAAGAAATGGGAGTCGAAGCCGATAATACTTTACCTAAGATAGAAATTAAGAATAGAATTTGTCAGAGTGAATACTATAATGAAGAATTAGTTGAATGTTTGTTGGAGGGTGTTTTGGAAGAAAAACGTGAACGTGAAAAACTTGAACGTGAAAATAAGGAACGGGAACTTGAACGGGAGTTTGAAGAGCGTAAACTAATGAGGGAACGAGAATTAGAGCGATTGAGAGCTATACGCCGAGATAAGTTACAAAATCAGGAATCTCATCTAAAAGTAGAAGATAAAGTCGAGAATTGCGCACAGGAGAGTTATTTGTCAGGAAATCGGTCGAGGGAAGTTAGTGAACCGATTAAAAAGTGTAGGCCGGTAAGTAATCCGGATGTTGATAGAAGTGAAAAAACCGCCATGCCTTCTGAAGTTAGAATTGAGATTTGTGACCCCCCGGTGAAACGCACGTGTGTTAATCCCTTGTCCGAAGTGAGAGGGGTAGAAAAAGAGAAGGATAAACTGTCTAGGCTTGCGAAAAGGAAAGAAGTCGATATTTTTGGAATTCGTGATTCTGAAAGGAAGGTGGGGTCAAGGGCAGTTAAGGAGAGTGTTACAGCTGTGATGACGGTTGCACAGCCAGTAATAAATCATGAGGACATAGGGGTAAGTTCTCGAGCATTGATAGTAGATACGGGTTTTACTATCCCTGCAACATTGAGTTGTGAAATTAAGAATGATGAAAAGGAGGCTAGTCAACTCTCAGTTGAAAGGGGAGCGGGCCTAACAGTAGGTCATAAAAGTTTTCAAAACCCTACAATGGCTAGTATAAAAGCGGAACAGAGGAAAGGGAAAGAAATTTACGCGTGCGCCGTTGTTAGGAAAGATGTCGGAGATAAATCAACAATGCGTTTGATTCCCTCCAATTCAAAGGGTACTGATAAGAATTGGTTAGGGGTTGGTAAAATGACAAGTTTAGAATTTAATTACGATTTACCCAGAAAAAGGGATCGTAGTGCAATTTATCGTGTAAATTTAGTAAAACTGTATCGTAGGAGGCCGGAAACTGTAAATTTTGTTACAGAAAATAGCTCGGAGGGAATAGAGAAAGAAACCAAATTCCCCTATCCGGTAAAGCTATTTATGGATTTTGACTTTCGGGGTGTTTTAAGGGAAAGTCAACTGTACTTTAAATTACCACCTGATAGAATTAACTATTTACGAATGGTCGTTGGTAGAAATAAAGAAAAGTTTCCTCCAGATCCCGGGACGATTTCTTTAATCCAGAGGGATAACCAGTTAAGTAGAGGAAAACCATTTAAAATTAAAACTTTTTGGATATACCTGAGATTGATTAATACTCTGGGAGAGGAGTTTGGGTATCCTAGGGATGTGAGTGTAAGCGAGATGGGGCAGTTCAATCGTACATTGTCCGCTGTTAAGTTTAGAGAAGTGAATCGATACTAGTACTCGTTTATTAAGTATAGGCGTTTGAACCAGGTGACGCGAGCCAAGATTCATCCTTTGTTAAAAAGAGAAGGTTTTGTAGAGAAGAAAAGCGCGGCCTCGTGGGTCACGGTACTGGATTTGTGGAAGTGGTACTTTCGTCGTTCACTCATGCTGACATATCAGAAGTATGCCGCATACATAATGCCATTTACATTAGAAAAAGGAGGTTTAAGTTCGTATGCGCATCTTCTTATGGATGTAAATTAACTACTCAGGTTTTGGAACGGTTACCGCAGTTTACTTTACGTCGATTGGTTGATATAGACATCTTGGCGCAAATTTGGAAAAATCGTGTAAAGCAAATAGACTTGGTATTAGAAGAGCTGAGGAAGTACGAGGTTAATTGTAATTTTTAATGATAGTGCCATAATTACCACTTTACCCAACGTTGTAGTAGGAAAGATAATGAATTGGGGAATAACTTGTTATAAATATTGCGAGAAAGTGTGCAAAGTGTTAAGATGGAAATTTATCTTTAAACTAATGTTGTTTAGCCCAAATAATTCCAAATGTTTGTATTTACAGTTTTTTTTAATGTAATTTTTAAAAAAATCATTTACTTTAATTAAAGAAAGTTACATGGAAATGTCATTGGATTAAACAGACTGGAATAAGCAGTCATTTAAAAATTTCCTATTAATTAATTTTAACTTTTTCTTGTATTTTTGTGTCTATATTACTGTATTGTGTGTATATGGTGGAAACAAAAATTTATGTTACTGAAAATCTTTTGTGTCTCTCAGCCAAGTGTAAGCACATAGATGTATAGTACAGTAGTTACGTGTGATTTAACGTATAGTAATATTAGTAAAATGTTAGCATTTAACTTATTCACTTAAAACTCAAATTTTTTAAGATAAGATGTAACATTAAGAAAAGAATCCAAGATCAGAAATTTAAATTTTTATTGTAAAGTGTGTAAAATGTTATGGAATTTTGGATTTACTTAGTATCATATTTTTGAGTGTTTTTTTAATTATTGGATTGCTGTCCTGGTTGATCTCATTGTTAAGACATTCTTTTTTTTGAGTCAGTCATACGAACGGATCCAACATTGGACCAGAGCAGTCCAGTGAAATGGACGTTTTCAGGGGGGAAGGAGTTGTGACGTCGTCACAATGGAGAAAGCGCCTCTATTCATAAACATTTCCACAGCTGGATAAAACGTGTTTTAGCTGCATTGTGTTGTATCAGACAGCTGGACCGTCGGCGACTGTGTGTCTGGGGGACACTATGGACTAGGCATCGCTGCATTATTTCTATTCATGGGCAGTGATTGTACGTCTTGAATGCTGGCGCCTCTGCAGGCGGCGGCGAGGTGTTTGAAGTGCCAGATGTCAGCCGGGCCCTTGTCGCCGGGAACCTTTGAGAGGGACCGGACTTTTGTCATCTCTGCACGAATGGATGACGTGCAAGACCGTTGGTGCCGGGTGCTAAACCCTGAGGTCGGCCATTGGGGATTGATGAGGGGCGTGGAGTGAACCCGCCCCTAGTGTTTAAAAGAGTGGACTTCAGAAAGAGAGGGAGACTCCTGATAGACTCCTGATGAACTGCTGGAGAGACTCCGACGAGAGATACCCAAGAGAGAGGCCTGCTGACGAGAGAGACTGAAGACTCCTGATAGACTCCGGATAGACTCGTGATAGACTCCCACGAGAGATTCCCGGAATTGAACCCTGCGGACGAAGGAAGAGACTCCGGACAGACTCCCACGAGAGATACCCAGGAGAGAGGCCTGCTGACGAAGGAGGGAGCAAAGAGACTCCGGAAAGACGGCTGATAGAATACAACGAGAGATTCTTTAATAATTAGCTTAGCGTACATTTTCAATGTGGAGCCATGACGTTACAACCCCATTGTCTAGTTCACTGGAAACATCTTCGATATCTCCTTTCACCCTCAGTGGAGTTGTCTCATGTCCTTTAACTAGTTTCCGTTTATTTGTAGTGTTGATCAGCCGTACTGGTAACTACGTTTTCCTAGTAGCTCGAAAATGTCAAAACGTAAGGACTTGAGCAATTACGGGAAAAAAAATTAATTCTTCGGGAAGTGGATAAAGGCGCCAAGAAACCTTTCTTACGGTTTTTCTTTCTTTTGACAGGTAAGATGTATAAAGTAAATATATATTAATATACAAAAAGGTGTGGATTACTTTTTTTATTATATGGTGTTTACGAATTTAAAATATTTATGTAGTTTATAAAGAAAATTGAAAGATGAACCTCTGTACAGCAAATTTTCAATATAACGAACTTTTTTCCGGATTTAGCGATTTCGTTATACAGAGAACCGACTGTATTTAGAGTTATTGTCAACAAACTATTCTTGTTTTAACAATTCATCTTTTCACAGCCAAATACAGCATTTAGCCGCCCATCCGGTATAGTGGTCAGTGAAGCTGACTGCGGTGCCGCAGGGACTGGGTTCGAATCCCGGAGAAGGCATGGATGTTTGTGTTGTAATCCTTTCTTCTGTTTGTGTTGTTTACCCCCGTGTTATACGTTCGGTGGTGCACGGGGTTTCTAAATGTTAAAAAAAAAATACAGCATTTACACACACACACACACACATATATATATAAAGAAATTTTTGTAATATATCATTCCTGTGAAATGACTTCCTGAATAATTTTACAGTACCCCTTATCTCTTTTTTACAGATTCATTTAAATTATACATCGAATTTTTTTTTGTTGATAAGCAATGAGGAACATGACAGCTGTTATAATGCTAAATCTAACACTTTGTCTAAAACTTTTAAATCGCTTTCAGCTATATTTTCAAACTTAACCACGAAAACGTATAGACTAAACTAAATATTTTTTACATTTACAACTAAATATTTTCCAAATGTAACCATCTTACAAGAACTATCAATTACACATACAACTACATGCTTTTCAATTGTCATTCCTTTAGTTTACCTTTACTACTTGAACACAATTTTCTGCTGAAAAAGATCCATTAATTTTCCCCTTTTTCAAAATTAGTTTATCTTGATTGAATTAAAAGTTCATATTCAAGTACTGTCTGCTTTTAAGTAATGTACAACATAGTTTTGCCTTTCAATTTAATGAAATTTCGTTTGTAATCCAAAGTTTAATCCAATTATATTTTTTACAAATAAATTTTAATTCTGATTTATTTCTCTGGAATACAAGTATAAAAACTTACTATCTCTTGGGAAACAACCTTAATGGTGGGGACAATTTGAGAAAAAAAATATATTTTTCGTAATTCAGAAGTTTAAAAAAATGAATTAAAAAGTAAAGATTTGTAACAATGATTAAATTCATTCCCATCTTCTTTGAGGAAAGAGCTTTATATGAAAAACTATATATATATATATAGTATATTGTTTATATAAACACAGGGCCGATCCTAGCAGGTGTGCAGCGCGTGCACCGCACACGGGCGGCCAAACAAGGGGCGGCCGCAAGCCGTATATGGTTCTTTAAACCAAACAAAATTTATTACGAATTTCTCAAAATAAAACTTACAATAAACTGAATAAATATGATGAACTTTGAATAGTTATTGAAAAATCAAGTCCGGATAATACAGCATAGTTTAAGAAAAATAGAACGTTAGTGCCTAGTGTGTTGGCCGATTGTCCATAAATGTCTACTCTTTATAAACATCTATCAGATAGCAAAATTCGTGTTGGTGCAGACAACCGCATTAAAAAGGGGGTTTTTTTTCGTTTAACAGCAGCACTGGATTGATGCAGAATAAAAGCATCTAAAAAAGGATTTTGCGAAAGTTGTGCTTTACGGAAATATTATTACGGTTAATTTAATAATGTTTATTCAACATGAATTTTGGGAAATTAAAAGTTTTAAATTTAATAATAACTTTCAATTACTTTAGAAAAACAAAATAGTTGAAAGAAGTGATTTTTGCCTATGGTTTTATAACGCTTATAAACAATGCTCGTTTTCCTTTTTAGAGAGTTATACCTCTATCAAAGGTAGTTCTTGTAGTTTTATTTGTATTAAGTTATAAGAAAGAAAAAATCTTGCAGCTTCTTTTGACTTTTGAGTAAATGATTTTCATTGCAAAGCCTGTTTGAAAAACTTCAATATTCATATAGAATGACAATGTTCGCGAAGATCTAAATTAATTTTTATTGCAGGAACTTAATGGTACTTTTAGTACTATGTTAAAAAAATGCTAGTTTTAGCGTTTTTTTTAAGTCCTAATTGCAACTAGATGCCATATAA